>JAJPUD010010226.1:6981-64651 GCA_023553655.1 Myrmecobius fasciatus | reverse complement strand
TGTGGTCCAGGGACCTCTGGAGTTCTCTGAAAGCTTTTCAGGAGTTCTTTGAGGTCAAAACTATTTTCACAATGATGCTAAGATATTTTAATTTTTAATATGGCAAAATATCAATAGATATTTTACCACACAATTAGTGGATTATTGATCTACACAAGCAAAAGCTATTGGAGAGAGGGAGTCCTCAAAATTTTTTGAGAGTGTGAAGGGACCTTGAGATCAAGAAATTTGAGAATATAAGTAATGGAAGGGGTGCAGGACTCAAGAGTCAAAGCACATTAGATTCAAATTAAGATGCTGTTATTTAGAATCAGGGAATTTAGAGGTGGTTAGAGACCTTAGATATCATTTAGTACAACTTCATGTCGATAAGGAAACTGAGGCACAAAGAGGTTATGATTTTTTTCCATAAATTACATAGGCAGTACAAACATAAGTAGGACTTGAAACTGAAACCACCTTTACTGCTCCGTTTCATTGCCTAAAAGATCTCATTTACAGATACTCATAGTACTACATTTTCTTAGATATGTTATTTTTAACCTTTAAATCTGAATTTTCTCATTTGTAAGGTAAAAATAAGTGACAGCTATATAGGACTATAAAGAGTTCTAAATATATATTCACCAAAAGTATTGAGATGTTAGTATGACATTTTCTCCCAATAAGTTTCTATTTAATGGCATTATTCAATTGAATCCATACTTTCTTTTTTAAATTTAAAACTTCTTTTATTTTTAATTATTTATTTACTTTTAATATTTACTTTTTAAAATTTTGAGTTCTGAATTCTCTCCCCCTCCTACCTCTCTTCTACCTCTTGTAAAAAGAAGAAATATATCAATTATACATATGAAAACATGCAAAATATATTTTTGTATTAGCCATGTTGCAAAATAGCAAGAAAAATAAAAAAAAGTTTAAACAAATTTGTTTCACTCTGCACTCAGATTCCATTTATTTTTTTCCTTTGGAACATTTTTCATCATAAGTCCTTCAGAATTGTCTTAAATCATTGAATAATTCGAAATAGCTAAGTCTTTCACAGTTGATCATCCTTACAATAATGTTCTCGCTGTATAAAATGTTCTCCTGGTTCTGCTCAGTTTACATCATGCGGATTTTTTTTTTCTTTTTGCTGAGGCAGTTGGGGTTAAGTGATTTACCCAGGGTCACACAGCTAGGGAATGTTAAGTGTCTGAGATGAGATTTGAACTCAGGTCCTCCTGACTTCAGGGCTGGTGCTCTATCCACTCTGCCACCTAGCTGCCCCCATCATGTGGATTTTTATATGTCTTCCTAGATTTTCTCAAACTGCTCATCATTTCTTATAGCACAATAGTATTCTATCACAACCATATAATATAACTTGTTCAATCATAACTCTATTGAAGGCCAAAAAGAAAATAGTTCTTATAACTATTTTTGTACTTTTTCTTCCTTCTTTTTTGGATATAGACCTAGGTCTATATCCTGGGTCAAAGGGTATACATAATTTTGTCCTTAGTTTCCAGATTGTTCTCCAGAATGGTTGGATCAGTTCACAACACCACTAACAGAGCCGTTACTGTTCCAGTTTTTCCACATCCTCTCCAACATTTGTCAATTTCTTTTCCTCTCATATTAGCCCCTTCTGATAAGTGTGATGTACTACATGATGGTTGTTTAAATTTTATTTCCTTAATCAGTAGTGATTTAGAGCAGTTTTTCATGTAATTATTGATAGCTTTGATTTCTTTTCCTGAAAACTTCCTGTTCAAATCTTTGACACCTCCTATTCTTAACAAATCGACTCAGTTCTCTATATATTTGAGAAGTAAAGTTTTTATCAGAGAAATTTGCTATAAACTTTTCCCCCAGTTTCTTGTTTTTTTTTCTAATTTTGGCTGCATAGGTTTTGTTTCCAAAATTAAAAAAAATATGATTAAAAGTATCTATTTTAATATATTGTAATAATTACTATCTCTTGTTTGGTCATGAATTCTCCCCTTATCCATAGATCTGAAAGATACAATTTTCCATGCTCCCTTAGTTTGCTTATGATATCATCCTTTATGTCTAAATTGTTTTCCATTTTGGCATTACAGTGGTATGAAATGTTAGTCTATACCTAGTTTCTGCCAAACTACTTTCCAGTTTTCTCAACATTTTTTGTCAAAAGCTTAGTTTTTAATCTCAGTAGCTTAGATCTTTGGGTTAATTAAACTATTGTTTAATTAACTACTTGTCATTTACAATTGCGTATTATGTATATAATTGATTTTACTTATTCACCACTTTATTTCTTAGCTAGTACTATATTATTTCATGATTACTATTTTTCATACAGTTGAAGATATTACTACTTTATTATCTTTCTTCACATTTTCATTGATTCCCTTTATATTTTTGACCTATTGTCCCACCAAGTGAATTTTGTAAAGATTTTTTTTTCTATCTCTATAAAATATTTTTGGTAATTTGGTTGGTATAACACTGAATAAATAAATGAATTTAGTTAGAATTGCTATTTTTATTATATTGACTTGGTCTACTCATGAGCAATTAGCATTTCTCCAACTCTTGAGGGCAACAGTTGTTTTGTCTTTTTTGGTAATCCTTGCATTTACCTTAATGCTTGGCACACAGTAGACACAATAAGTGTTTATAGTTATCATTATTTCTTAGATATATTTAGCTAGTAGAAAGAAATTACCATTATGAGAAGGGCCAACTGAGTCCAGAAATTAATTATGGCACCAAACATTTGACATCATTGTCATGTTGAGAGCTGGTAGACAATTATGAGTCTGAGCACATTTGTAAAATATCACAGAAAGGAGTGATGGAAAATTGCATGCAGGATTACTTCATAAAATAGGTGATAGGCAACGGAGGGGAAAATAAGTATGTGGAAATCTTGGTGTGAGTTACAAATAAGTTAGGTAATGCAGAGACCCTTTACAGAGGAAAATAGGAGAATAAGAAATTGATGAGCATTTCGTTAGCAATTTATTCACATAATGGATGATGATGGAACTATCATATTTTGATTCTAACATCTCAAGACCTGATACGCTCAGGATAAGTGCAAATGGCACTCAAGAAAATGAAGCTGGGAAGAGTAGTGAAGCTTTGCCAAATAAAAAGAGATGATATTTCTGCTTAAAAGCAAAACAGCAATTCTTAAGAGATTGATTATTGAGATTTTTTAATCAGGGGATGAATCTTAAAAAAAATAGGAAAGATCACACCATTATTATCAAAGAAGATAATACAGAAAATAAAGATAATTATCATTTCATATCCCTAATTTGTATCTCTATAAAATCTATTAATAATACCCATGGTGAAATTATTTGTAAGGGAAGGGAATGACTGAAATTCTCTATCGAACATCACATTTTTGCAGTCATAGAATTTAATGAGAAATGAAGAGCATAAGATCCTCTTATGTTTACTATTTGTTGATTATTTTAAAATGACTGTGTAGAGTAAAATCTCCACGAAAGAATTTCCTATACCTATCCTAAAATAATTTACAATTTACAATGCTAACCCTATTCAAAGGGTTAAAAATACAGAGAATCATAAATAAAAATGACATAATGCAGTTTTATCATATTCAGATTATAATATATTGAAAGTCCCCAATGTTGCTGTTTTATATATTTTATTACATTGTGATAAACTTGTTTTATGAATTTGTATATTGAATTTATTGGTGTATGATTTAAAATTAAATATTCATTATTTTTTGTTCTTGGCTACCATTATGTATCCTTATTTTTTTTTAATTTTCTGCCTTGAGTTTATCTTAATCTAATAACACAACTGTCACTTCTGTTTTTTAGGAAATTGCCATTATGTGATGATTTTAGAGCAAATTCTTAATTTATATGTAACAGAAGGTTTTTAAATATTTATGTCCCTTGGATGACTTCGAATCTATTCCTTGGGCTGATCCCATCCATAAAAGCAAAACAGAGAGCTGAGAATGTGATAGGGATGGATAAACCTGTCTTTTGGCCTAATTGTCTTTTGGAGAAAGATGGTTAATCAAAGAAAATTTCTCTCTCAGTCTGGCCTCCCCTTACCTATACCCATTCTTCACAAGTAATGAGCTATAGCAAAAAGGTATCTGCTGGCAACAAGAAATAATTATTTTATCACTTGTTTGACTTAAACAATATTTAAGCATAAATATGGACATTTATTCTTTCTTTTGTAAATTATAGTATGCAATTCAAACTGCAGTTTATTTCTATTTTACTTTCAACCCTTTTGTCAACAATAAGTGGCAAAAGGCTTTAAAGAGAGTTCCTTTAAAGAACCTAATTATCAGTCTAACTCTAATTCTTTTCCTACTACTACTGAAAGGGAACATTTTACTGTGGATTTAAGAATAATTTTTTGAAATCTTTCTAGCTCTTTAAATATTCTTTCATCTTCAAGCAAAATGTTCTAGCAAAATGTCCAGCAAAATTCAAGCAAGATGGTTAGAATAAAATCTTAGAATTATTTCTACAATCTTAAGTTTGGTATAAACTGATGGGGTTTTTTTTGGCCTATTGTTGAGAGATTAAATGATACCATAAAAAATAGCAGGTTTTTGACAGATCCAAATATTGGAGGCTAGATTCCACTTTTACACAGCATTTTTGTACACTATGTGTTTGGATTAAAATTAATTAAAATGAAAGGTTAGATATGGGGGCTAGACCTTTGATTTTGTTGAATTAGGAAATTCCTGGATGTACACATCTCCTTAATCAGTATAGGTGAACAACTTCTCTGTAACTTATCCTTTTAGAAAAGTTTTCCTAATGAGTTGATTTTCTCAAGGTTAAGCAGTCAGTAAATCTTCAAGATAAGACTTAAGCTCAAGTCCTGAGATCAGCTTTCTAATCATTATACCATGCTGTATACAAAAATAAAAAAAATAATTATTATTTTTGCTTAAATGCATCTTTCCACAGGTCACAGGAAGAAATGTTTCTAAACCTAGGACCTGATTGGTTTCTGTTATTCATCCAAGATCATCTGCACCCAAGTACAGTGGTGTTAGGAATTAAATTGCTATTGCACTTTTTGCATAACCCAACTCTAAGGGCCCAATTTAAAGATGGATTATCTGGGGGAGCCTGGGTGGAAAACAGCATTTTAGGAGTGGATATTCTGATGGGTGAGTCCAAAACAAAGAATTTTAAATATATATATATGAATATATATGTATTATATACAATTTTTATATGTAAGAGGAAACATGATAAAAATTAGTGTGTTCGACTTGGAATTAGAAAGAGTTGGGTTCAATTCTATCTCTGACATTTGACAGATATATGACCATGGGCAAGTTACTGAACTTCTCAGTCTCAGTCTCAGTTTTTTCATTTGTAAAATGAGAATAAGCATAATTGTAGCATCTAATTCATCTGGTCATTGCAAACCTTAAATAAAATAATGTATGTATACTGTTTTGCAACTCCTAATTTGTTGCTATTCGGTCATTTCATTTTTATCTGACTCTTTATGACCACATTTGGGGTTTTCTTGGCAAAAATACTATACTGGTTTGCCATTTTCTTCATTGTACAGATGAAGAAATGAGACAAACAGGGTTAAGTGACTTGGCTAGGGGCATTCAACTAGTAAGTACCTGAGGTTCTATTTGAACTCAGGAGGATAAATCTTTTGTATTATTTAACTGTATCATCTAACTGTCCAAATCTTAGAATTTTATATATTAGTTTCAGCTATTATTCAGCACATTTTCTTTCTGGTATATCTTGTTAATTTCAATCAATTCCTTTGAAAATATTCTATATTAACTTACACATGGCAGACAAGGAGTAGCTTACAAATAATATGCCTTAAGAGGACCATTGCTTCTTCATGATGTAGCTGTTTTGTATTTGTCTTTTTCTCTCCAGTATCTAGCCCATTGACTGACACATGGTAGGTACCTAATAAATATTGATTTTTTTAAAAAAGTAATCACATCACATTTGTAAATGCATCATCACTATCGTCATTCATTGAAGAAACATAGAGTTTCTCTCATTTTTATCCTTGATGTATTATTAGGCAAATGACTGAGTAGCAAATATTCTTGACACAAACATATTATCGACACTGGTTACAATTTCATTGATTTTGGCCAAAAATCTTTTTTGAGCACTTATTTTCTTCTCCACTGTTTTTAGACAATTTAAAAAATCAATCTCCAATGCCTGATTATGGTTCCTGCCTGATGTGTGGTTTTCAAATATTACCTACCTTTCTTATCCACCATATTCACATTCCCGAAGTCTACCTCCTTGTATCTAGCTTCTTCCTTCATACTCCATTGAGTGAAGTAACTATAGAATCCAAGGTAAGTTCCTTGAAATGCTTCCAATGCTGGGGAGGTACACTTTATTTTTGCTTTGTGATGTCAAAGGCAAAAGGAAGGGACAAAACTCACAGATAAATGATAGAAAAGCAGTTTCTTCAGTATTTTGGTAGGAGATCTTTTTGTCTGCTAGCTATTTATTTTAAAAATCGTATCATTTCTAAATGATTATTCCTGCCATACTAAGAGATTTTAGACCAAATGCCTCCTATGTTTGACTGTCCATGACTTACAGACTATTGCAGTTGAAGATTGATTGTTGGCCAGTAAACTCAATCTTTCTCTCATCATCTAAAAATTCTAAAACACTGGATAGGGAAACTGTTCTTTACATAGGTATATCCTCAGCTGAAACTCAACCAAAGCTATTCATAATTCCCATCCCACAAAGAGATTACTAGAGTCCCACCAGTTTAGCATCTATTAGCTTTGAATCTTAGTTTAAGATGCTGTTTTGGTAAGATTAAAGAGAACAATTCACACTCTCACAGGTCTTTCTTTTTTAAAATTATGTAGTATTTTATTTTTTCAAATACTGCAAAGATAGTCCTCAACATTCACCTTTGTAAAATTCTATGTTCTCAATTTTTCTCTCTCTTTCCTCTCCTCCCTCCTTCCCTAGACAGCAAACAATCCGATATAGGCCAAATGTGCAATTTTTCTAGATATTCTTCCATATTTGTTATGCTGTGCAAGAAAAATCAGAGCAAAAGAAAAAAACAAAAAGAAAAAAAAATTAAACAGCAGAAAAAAAGGTGAAAACACTATGTCCCAATCCACATCCAGTCTCCATGCTTTTTATCTGGATGTGGATAGCTCTCTCCATCACAACTCTATTGAAATTACTTTGAAAAATGTCATTGTTGAAAAGAACCAATTCCATCATATAATCTTGTTGCTGTGTATAATGTTCTCCTGGCTCTCATAGGTCTCTCTTTAAAAGCGTGAAAGGGTAAACACATTAATCTTGCATTTGTCATGATGAGTAAATTTTGTTCAAAGATAGACATGCAATTTGTTACTCCTCCAAATGGGGATTAGCTCAATCAGCTAACTACTTTACACAAGCTTTCACCATTTATATGAGCAATTTAAACACATACCACAATCATACAAATAGAAGAAATGTACAAATAGAGGAGATGAGTAAGGTTGGGGCTCATAAGAAGCTGTGGACACCATCAGTGAATAGGGACAGAAAAAGAAGCTGCAACTTTCAAGAAAAGTACCACTTAGAAGAGACTATTCCTTCCATGTGAGTAGGTATTATTTAATTTATTGTGTTCATATTCCTAGCCTATAACTCATACAACAGCTGTATAAGAAATAGAGAAGGGAAGAGAATAAGCATTAATATAGCACCTACTATCTGCCAGGGCATACTAAGTGCTTTTATAAATATTATTTAATTTGATCCTCACAGCTGTGGGAAGGAGGTACTGTTCTCCATTTTACCATTAAGGGAACTAACAGAGGTTAAGTGACAAGCCAAATATTTGTTGGTTGATGGCAGTACAGATACCTCTCCCAGATTTCTCTTGGACTATTCCTGCTTCTAAATGTTTAGGTTCCTAGTTAGGGTTTTTCTCCAAGGCATAAAAATAACAGCAATAACAACAACAAATTACCTTTCTCAAGACCAAAAAATTTCATCTACTATTTAATTACATTTGTTTTTTAAATTGTAAAATACATAAATCCTAATTTCCAATGATAGGAATACATTAGGAGAGTGGTTCTAGGGGCAGCCAGGTGGCACAGTGGATAAAGCACCAGCCCTGAAGTCAGGAGGACCTGAGTTCAAATCTGACCTCAGACACTTAACACTTCTTAGTGGTGTGACCCTGGGTAAGTCACTTGACCAGAGTTGCCTCAGCAAGAAGAAAAAAAAGTAGTGTCTCTCTTTCTGTTCCAAACTTGAGAATTTTTAGCTGTAAGAAATGGCCCATTCTCTATCACCTACAGTCATAGAAGTTTGCTTAGAGGTTTCAAAAGTTAAGTTCTTTGTATATGGTTACACAGCCATTATGGTCAAAGCCACTATGGGGCTTGAACTTGAGTTTTCCTGGTTCAAAGCCAGCTCTCTATGTACTACATAATGCTGATTCTCATAAATGATATACATGTATATATAATATTTATTATTTCTCTTTTCTTTTTTAGACAAGTCTTGATGCCATGTTACAATGGTTATTACAGAACCACAATGGGGCAAATGCCCTTAAGTTTGGCTTATGCACAGAAGGTGCCCTGCTGCTATTAGAGATGATCAAAGCCATAATTAACCTGGTGAGTCTTTGCTCCCATCAGCACCTCAAATTCAAAACATGGTAATTCCAAGTCTATCATAAGTGGGATAATTCTCTTACTTATCTTTTCCATATGACCCTTTTTGTAACCCAAACAGAAATTACTTTTAGTTCAGGCCATCAGCATCTCTTGCCTAGTTTGCCAATTGATCTTCTTGCCTTATGTGTCTGGCCGCTTCCATTCATCCTATGCCTTATTGCCTAAGTAATTTAAATTGGAATGAAATATAAAGTCCTCTGTTTAACTTTTTAAAACTTATAAAATCTGGCCCCAATCTACCTTTCCAGTCTTATTGGCCATTATTAACCCTTTTACACTGATTCAGCTAAACTGACCTTTTTCTTATTCCCAATATTCTAGATCTTTTTTTGTGTGCTGAAAAAGAATATGTTTGTTTTTGTCTAGTCTCAAGGAATTGATATATTTTCCTGACTAATTTTCATCTTATGAACTCATGGAAGTTTAATAAACAAATTGTTAGTCAATAAATGATCCATTTGAAGAAACTCAAAAGCTATAGAATCCTCATTTTTATCACTTGAAGAAATTAAGGGAAAATATTACTTATAATGTCACTGTTAAAATCTATTTGATAGACTGATCTCTAAACTAGTCCCTTTTTTTAGTTTGGGCCTATATATTTGAGTTAGGTGTCTTTTCCAGAATCACAAAAAAGTAAAGGCAGATCAGTGGTCCAATTCTCCATCTTTCTTGTGCAGTAGCTGAATCAACTTACCAGAGATATGCCCCTCATAAAATGTGTTCATAGCCTATCACAGGTTCAGAAGAAGATAATTGGAATGTGACCTACCCTGGCAATGTGATGGAGTTCCTTTGTCTGATATACCACAATTATCCTCAGGACCCCGTATGGAAGTCCTCTGATTTTCTCCAAGCCTTGGCTGCAATTCTCTTCCCTCCAGAAATTCCAAAAGTAAGCAAAATTTAATGTTTTCCCTAAAGCTTAAGGAGTGAACCCCACTTCATGATGAACTCTTACTGCTTGGTTATTATATATATATATATATGTAGGTAGGTAGGTATATAAATGTCATTTATACCCTTTAATCACCAGCTATCTTCTATAGTGTAAGGATCGTGTCTGGTTCTTTTTTTTTTTTTTTTTCTATATCTATTTTTTTATCTCTTATTTTATTTATGTCTATCTGAATGTCTTGCATGTAGTATATATAGCAACTATGATCTATCTCATTCTCACAGAGCTATACCTGCTCCTTAGGGATCAGGGCTACCTTCCTGGATTTGGGGATATTTCTTCTCTACTGCCATTAGTTTGAGTCATGACCAGGTTTGTTTTTGCCCCTTTTGATTGTCAAGGACTATGTCCTCATTTGCATTTAATCACTTAACATCAATTAACTTTTAGAAAGGGATATTTAGAAAGATATAGCAACAACAAAAGGAATGACAATTCCTCTCCAAACTTCAAGAGCACATTTTCCCATATTCCAACCTGGTCTCCGGTTATAGCACTGGTCCCGCAAAATTCAAGTCTAAAAGGAGCATTGCCCCTGGATTAGCTAGTTAAGAAACATTTATTAATCACTTTCTATATACTAGGCACTATTCTAAGCAGTAGGAATACAAATACAAATACAAGACAAAAAAGAGATAATTTCTGTCCTATAGAAATTAGGAAAGATAACACATAAAAGAAGAATTGAAAAGTGGGAAGAAATCTTGAGGAGGGAGGAAGATGTCCCTTAGAAAACATGGTGTTTAAGTTTAGAAAATGAGGGATAACAGGCTTGGGCTCTTTTCAAAATGGAGATTTAAGAAAGAAATCACCAAGAGAACAAAAGGCACACAGAAGTGTAATCAGGAGGTAGTTGAGGTCTAGTCAGTAGTTTGAAATAATCAGGGTTAGCTAATCTGGACTCTTCCCTAAAATGGAAGTTCTGAGAAAAGCTCAGCAATGAGAGAAGGGTATTATAGGAGTGAAATCAGGAAGCTGGTTTTGCATGATAATTAAGTCCGGAGAAGGAATGAGTCCTTATCTCAGGCTGGATCTCAAAAGTCAAGCTTGAAGGTAAATTCTTTCTCCTTGGAGCATTAATTCTGGACTTTTTCTTTTAAAATTTACAAGATCAAAGTCACCTAAAATGGAAAGAATCAAATGCAGTGGCCAAAAATGCAGGTCCATTTCAAAGGTCCACATCTTGGCTGTGGTTATGAGGTCCCAATGCCTGTCTTTCACTGATAATGAAGGTTCAAGGAACTCTACCAAGAATAAGCAGCCAAAGCTAATACAGCTGAGATTCTGATAACTAATCCCTCTTTAAGGGCATCCTCAATTTCAAGTCTGCAAACAATCAAATTGTTCGCCATTAGCCATATGGTTAGCAGACCAGGAATCAGTTACAGAAGGTCTGCCCATGCTCTAATATCTCCCCAAGGCACATCTATTACACAATTTCATGACATTCCCAGAAACAAGCTCTCTCACATAAAGATTTTACATCAACTGAGCACATTGTTGCATTCTGTAGATATGCCAGATCTCTAACACACAAGTATTCAGTAAGATCTTTTTGAATTATAATGTTTATTAAATGATTGAATCAATATGCAAAAGATCTTTAGATCTTTGAATTGACTTTAAGAAGATAATTTAAAGTCTGTCAAATTCTCTATTTAATTTAAAATAAAAAACAAAGAATTATTTGCATTGGCCAAAGGAAAGGTGGCTTCACAATAGTTCATGTAGGGAAAAAAAAAAGACAGAGATTTTAAGTGATGAGAAGGTTAATATAAACCAGTCAACAATATAACATGGTCACTAAAGGGCTAATTATTAGTCTTAGTGAGAATTAATTGTACATAATCTAGAATGAAGGAAGCCATAGTGCTAGGGTTCCTTCTTGGGCAAATCACTTCTGAAACATTGTGTTCAGCCCCTAATAAATTAGATTTTGATATTTTGATAAATTAGAATATAATCAAGAATATGAGGGACCAGGAATCCTTATCTTATGAGAAAAATAATAGAGGAGCTGAGTGTGTTTAACTGAAAAAGGGAAAGATAAATGTGTAGAGGGGAAGAGTGTCTCCAAAAATGTTACAGGCTGACATGTGGAAAAGGGATTAGAGTAAGGCTGTGTAGCTCTGTAATTAAAACCAATGGATAGAAGTTATAGAAAGGCAATTTTCTGTAATACACAATGGGAAATAGACACCCACACTTGTATGTATAAAAATGCATGTGCATCTTATATCTAGAATTAAAAGTCTCCAAAAATGGAATAAGAATAAGAATGGAATAGTCTGATTGAAGTGATGATGGATTTCCCTATTTCTGGAACCATTCTAGGAGACGGTGGATGGTCATTTGACATGAATGTTGCAGAGGAGATTACTGTTTGAGTTAAATAGTTGAACTAGCCAATCCCCCCCAAATCTAAGGTTCTTTCTAAAAAAGTAAAATGACAAATAAATTCTTTTTTTAAGAAAAGTAAACATAGAAAATAAGAAAATTAACCCCAAACTTTGGGATTATACTTTTTAAATTTCTTGGTAAAGATAGACCCTTACCTTTCAGCAACTTGTGGTAGTTGAATAATTTGGTCAACTTTCAGAGTGGTAAAAATGAAAAATATGATGGTAAATCAAGTCTTAAAAAGATTTCTATGTCTTAGAAGAAGAATGCAATAATTATAGAAAATGAAAGCTTATTCCTGGAACCATGAATTCTTCCTATTCTTACAAATGCATGATACAAACATTTTCTCATTAATTTCTCCCTTTTTCCCCCCTGATTTGGCTATGCTCAGTATAATGTTGGAAGCATAGCTAGGGAGATGGAGGATGGGGAAGACAGGTTCTTGTAGGTCCAGGATATGAATTCCAGAGTATTGGGTATGGATCTGGAGCTCAGCAGGACAAAAATGGAGACTAGTATCAAAGAAAAGAAAAGAAGGGTCATGTTTTGCTTAAATGATTATGAAAATGTGCATGTGACCTTGATTGAGGGAGAGTAAAATGTAAAGCAAGAATCAAGGGATAAATAAGATTAGAAGTTGAGAATTTCCCATTTTCCCTTGTTTTGTTCCATATAGATTTTTATTCATAGAAAATAGGAGAGACACTGCAGTATACAATCTCAGCATAGCATTTTTGATACTTAACCAAATGAATCTAATTATTTGCTGTGAAATTATACAGTGAGCTTTTCAATCAGTCTCTAGAACATTAATTAATCCAATCACTACCTCACTGGTGCCATTGAATTAATTTTATGGATTAAGAAAAAATTAATTAATTTTATGAACAGGCAAAGTGAGACATTTTGAGGGTTGATGTCATTGGCAAAAGGTTTTAGTAGTTGGTGGGAAAAGGATCTGGGAGTGAGGAAATGTATTTCTAATTGAATAATACCACTAATTCCACTTGTGAATTGGTTATTCTTAGCACTTGAAGACACTGCAAAGTTGAAGCAAAAGTGCCTTCCACATTTATCTCTCAGTAATGTTTGAGGATAACCAAGGTTTTATGAAAATGTCTTTTAAAGCTTATAATGCCAGACTGATGTCATGTCAGCTAATAGTGATGAGGATTTATACTCTAGTATACTAGAACCTCTTGTGGTAGAACACAGGAAATCCAGTTTCTAGTTCTTTATCCTAGCTATATGACTCCAACTTCATTGAAGCATGAAATGACATGTAAAACAAATACTTTACTACTAAAAAACTCTTAATTTAATTCAATTGCCAGTTTGATATTTCTAATGTCTAGATCTGATGATATTGGTGTTCCCTTTGCTCCCCTTTTTCCTCCAGGATAAAAGATAAAATTTATATCCGAGCATTTAAATCCTTCTATAAGAGAAACTGGGTTTGAATTTTAGTTCTGCCACTTACTATCCGTGTGATATGGAGTGAGTCTCATCATTTGGGCATCTTAATTTCTTTATCAAATGAGAAGTTTGATTCAATGGTCTCTAAGGTTTCTCCCAGTTCCAAATATATGGTCCTGTGATATCTAATCTGGCTCCTACTTATATTCTCAAGTTTATTTCATATAACTCCTTTTTCTTTTCTTTTTTAAAAGCTTTTTATTTTCAAAGCATATGGATGGGTAATTTTTCAACACTGACCCTTGCATAGCCTTGTGTTTCAGATTTTCCCCTTCTTCCCTCCACCCCCTCCCCAGATGGCAAGTAATCCAATATGTGTTATACATGTTAAAGTATATGTTAAATCCAACATATGTATACAATTCTCTTGCTGCACAAGAAAAATCAGATCAAAAAGTAAAAAAATGAGAAAGAAAATAAAATGCAAGCGAACAACAACAAAAAGAGTAAGAATGTTATGTTGTGGTTCACACTCAGTTCCCACAGTTCTCTCTCTGGGTGTAGATGGCTTTCTTCATCATAAGATCATTAGAACTGGCATCAATCATCTCATTGCATATAACTCCTTTTTCACACACTCTCCATTCCAGGCAAATTATCCTGATGGCTATTCCTAATACATGACACTGAATCTGCCATGTGAATTTGCATAGGTGGCCCAACATGTTTGGAATTCACCTTTTTTCCATATCTTCAGTC
Source organism: Myrmecobius fasciatus (assembly GCA_023553655.1). Taxonomy (NCBI): domain Eukaryota; kingdom Metazoa; phylum Chordata; class Mammalia; order Dasyuromorphia; family Myrmecobiidae; genus Myrmecobius; species Myrmecobius fasciatus. The sequence goes on along the minus strand of JAJPUD010010226.1, from coordinate 50,393 downwards.
TGAAGAGTTTCTACTTTGCTTTAAAGCAAAACTCAGGGATCCTGTCCTGTCTGAGATCTTTCCTGATTTCTCCACTTGTTAATTCCATCTTTCTTCTTCTTTTTTTTTTTTGCACTGACTTGCTAGAACTTTGTACATATTCTATCACTCTAGTAGAACATGTATTCCTTGAGGGGAGAGTACTTTTTGTTTATGTCTTATGTTTTTATATCCCAAGTGATTAGGACATGCCTTGAATGGAGAATGGATTTTTGGAAAATTAGAATAAATGGAAAATTGATTTTTTTCCCTGAGTAGAGAAGGAGTGACTCCTCAAGGAATGACAGTGTCCTTTTGACTGCTGCTGAAGGACAGAACAGTGTGGAGTCCCCTACAAGTCCTATTCACCCTGCCAGAAAACAAGTTTCTGATTTCTTGAAGCTCCTTCTTATGGAGATCTTACTGTGCACTCCAACACAAAAACAGTTGCATCCATTGGACTTCCTTCTTGAGGTTGGTTCTGTTGCTGTGTGGGTGGGCTTGAATATTCAGTCATTCAAAGGACTGAGGCAAAAGTTGGAGTCTAGTGGGTGAGATATTGGGGAAGAGATTTAGTGAAGGATCAAGTTTCTAGAACCTTTGTCCTTCACCAAGGATATGAAAAATTTTTGAGCTTCAGGATATGGCAGCTATGGTTTTAATGTGAAATGAACTTGAAATGATCCGTTGAACAGTAAATATAATTGGGTTGAACTTCAATTTTTTTCTTTTATGACAAGGATCCAGAAGCTTTCAAGTCTCCCTTAAACAAAATCACATGACTAAACAATTTCCTGATGAGATAGGGCCATGAATAATTCACTCTTTGGAGAAAAAAAGTAATGACTGCATCAATCTAAACAGGAGTGATTTAGGAGTAAATAGGAATTGAACAAAAAAAGTGAATTAGAAAAGGATAAATTCATTTGTTAGTATGACCCTAAAGGATGACAAGTAGGATTCTGACTTTAAAAGAAATTCATCTCCCAGTAATTCTCAGTGAAAGCTCTGGTTATTTAATAAAAAGTACATTGTTAGTGTATTAGAAAGTGTTATATTTGGTACCAGAAGATCTGGGTTCTAGTTTCATCTCTGCTCTCCCTCAGAGTCACCTACACTATACTAAGTGACTAAGCCAACTAACTTCTTTATGCTTCATTTGTGAAAATGAGGACTTATATATATTATAAAATTAGCATTTATATAGCCCTATGCTGTGCTAGGTACTATGCTAAATAATTTACAAAATATTATCTCATTTGATCTTCATAATAAGCTTAGGAGGTAGGAACTTTTATTATCCTCATTTCAGTGATATTAGGCAAACAGAAGTTAAGTGAATTGCCAACATTACACATCTAGTATGTGTCTGAAGTGGGATTTGAACTCAGGTCTTCCTGATTTCCATTCTAGTACTCTACCACCTAGCTGTTTAAACCAAGCACTTATTGATTCAAATCTCTTGCAACTCTGCAAATTTCTGAGTAAATAGCTCACTTTTTTTTTCTTAGTACATTAACCCTCTTAAGGCATAGCTTGAAAGAGTGGATATATTTCCTTCTTGTGGGACTCAAATGAGATAGTACGTGTAAAAGTGCTATTTATATCAAGTATAAAGTAGCATAATGTAAGGGGAAATTAGTATTAATTATCAAGGTTTTTTAATTACTTTTGTTGTAAGCTTTACTGATACTGATGTCAGAGTTGATAGGGTCTTTGAATAGGTAAAAATTATTAATACCTATACTTAACAGTGGATTTTCACTAAATATATAATTTTCATTATTAAGAGTTAGGCCAAAGAGATATACATACTTCCACATCTATTTCATATCTATATCTATTTCTATATCTACATCTACATACACACATATATTTCTATTCCAATAAAGAGGATTAATTCCTAGAACTTTAGATGGAGCTGCTCCAACAAAATAAACCTCCCCCAATAGTAAACATATTAAATCTCATTTGGACCACAAGCTAGGATAACAGTGTCCTAGATCACCAGGGTTTAGACTGAAGTTATTATTGACTTTGGAAGACAATGGTACTCTTGGGTGTATTTGAAACACAAAAACAATGATCCTTACCAGGAAATGAAATGAGTCTCATTTTTTTTTCTGAAAAGGCCAAATGATTCCATATGAACATCATTCATCTATTCATGGAATCTTAGATTCAGAGCTACAGTGGATCTTGGACTTGACCTAGTCCAATCCATACACAAAGCAGGTATCAAACACTTGATAATTCTTGTCTTCTCAAATACCTCCAGGATAAACAGCTCATTCCATTTTTGAACAATTTTAATAATTAGGAAGCATTTCCTTATATTACACAAAAAACCCCATTTTTAAAAAAAATTAAATTTTATCCATTGTTTCCAGCTGAATCATCAAAAGCTGAGCAGAAAAATATAGCCCTTCTTCTACATGATCCCCCTTCAATTATTTGAATTGAAGCCCTCTGTGCTAGGGCTTCTAAACTTTTTCCACTTGTGTCTTTTTGCCCAAGAAATTTTTACATGACCCATGATATATGAATATATAAAATAGATATACAAATCAAACATTTCTTGATAATAAATCATAATTTCACTATCACCACAGTTATGAAACCCCATACAGAGTTATGAACCACAGTTTAAGAAGATGGAGTCTAAACCTTTTTCTTTTTCAGATATTTTCAAGAAGCAGGGAATTTTTTTCTCATTGTCACAGTAAATATGTCATAATTTCAGGCTTCCCCAGAGAATACAACAAACCAACAGAAACGACAGTTCCAATCTGAGATCCTGCTTTCTGCTATGGGTGTATTTCACATTCTAAGTGAAGGCTGCTGTGCTATAAGTTCTGATGGTGAGTGGTGGGGAAATGAATCCTGACTTCTACTCATTTAATTTATTTGTCAATGTGAAAGATTTGATGCTGTGGAAGAGGCACTGAATTATTCCTTGTCAGGGATACATGAATGAAGTAGAAAAACCTTCCATTTTACAACATGGACATGGAGCAGATCACTGTTCACTACACAAGACTTGCCTATCTGAAATGTAAATAAATATGCCATTGGTGATTATGGCAACAGGAAAACAGGGTTGCAGGCTTCCAAAATGAATAGGGACATAGGCATGGAAAGTTGACCTATTCTGGAAAACCTAAGTTTGAACCTTTTATACACATATTAGTTGCATTAGCTATTATCTCTAAAATTCAGTTTATTCATAAGGAAAATGAAAATAGTGATAATAGCTATGTCACTGGGTTGCTGGGAGTATAAAATGAGATAATCTTTGTCAAGTTCATTGAAAACTTTAATGTACTCGTATAAATAGGAGATATTCACCTCCTCCATTATCATCAGCAGCAACACTTATTCAAGAAAAAGGAATCATGGATGGAGAGCCATACAATAGGAAAGGTCCATTCTTGAATCTCAGCTCTTGTTGATCCATGGTTAGATTTCTAGCATACCAGCTTCCTCTTAGGACTTGTTCAGGGTCTTTACTTCCAGGTTTCCAACTTTTGTCGTTAGCTATTTTATAAATGTTCTTAATCATGAAACCCCATTTCAAGGCACTCATTGCATTTTGTAGAATCTCTCTGAGCCAACTTGGTTCCTTGGTTTCATAATTCACACATGAACCTTAATTATCTATATTACTTTCTCATGGCTAAGATACTCATCTTTTCCGACTAGACAGGCCTTCCTTCCTTTTTCTCTACTACCTATTTTTATATTCTACATTACAAGAGTGAATTTTCTGGTGTTTATTTAGAAGGAAAAAAATCATACAAACTTAGAAATAATGCAAGAATTGGAGTATTCACAAATATTTATTCTCTTAAGCTAAGAGGCATCTAAACTTTCTAACATAAAATTCAAAGTTCACCAAACTTAGGGTTAATCATGCATTCCTCAGTAATTTTCACATTTTAATTAGCTTTGTACATTCTGGTTATACCTGTCAGAATACCCATGATTGAGCTTGTAGAAGGTCTTTCTGAGTTCATTATTGTGAATGCTCTTTCAAGACTCATTATTGTTGATGTTAGCAAACTTAAATAGAAACAAATTTCTGTAGTTACATATTGAATTTAAATACTACAAATTTACTTAATTTTTCATGTAATTTATTTTGTTTTGTTAACCATTTCCCAATTAATATTTAATCTGTTGCTGATGTCACTGGTGAGAGGGGACATGTGTTCTGCCCACTTTTAGTTGATACCTTTAGTTTTGGGCAGCTTAACTTTGGCATATATTCAACACTCAAAATGACTTTAAGCTCAGAAGGATATAATTTATATTGTAGGCCCATATTGACCATTTACTTTCTGAATCCTGTGTAATGTATCAAATTAATCTGGATTATGTTCTAGCACATTTAAGAGCACCCGTTTGTTCTCCAATTGGAATAAGACAAACTTTGCCATTATCAATCTTGTTTAACAGAATTTTACTTTTAGTCACTTTTCTAGAAGACTGATGGAAAGTTTGGGGGAAGTCAGCCAGACCTGATCTCTAACTCACAGAAGCCGATAGGAGCTCACCATCTATTAGCTATCAACTTATATGAAGCTTTGATTACTTGCAATATGAGTAACAGGTTGACAGTCAAAAGGTCTGGGGCTCTTCCTAATCATGCACGTAGTGAATCCCGTGGCTTTTTGGATAGGATTACTTTTCTTGTTCTGTGCAGATCCAATTTTCTACTGGTTCTTGTTACTACCCACATACCTTGAACCTGAGCCTGACTGGACATACATGAATAAATGGAGTTTTTAATTTGGGAAATCTTGAATTTCCAAACATCTCTGCTATCTATAGATTGAAAGGTTTATGGACTTGATGAAAAGACATGGGAACTCATGCATAATTCATATACCCCAGAGAGTACAGGAGACTGTCACTAATATAACTTCAAGTTCTTCAAATATATGCCATCTTACAGAACCCCTGTAAATGGGAGATGGAATTTATAATCCAGCGGCCTTGAAAATGGAGCTATGTGACAGTTTTAGAATTATAAAGGAACCTTTAGGTCATCTAGTCCAATACCATCATTTTATAGATGAGAAACTCAGGGCCTGCATAAATTATATATGTTTTATGTGAATTCACACAACTAATAAATCATTGAGCCAACAACCAATTTCACTTTTTCTAATTCTAAATCTAGCACTCTTTCCTATTGTAGATCAATAGGTCCCCAAAACTCTCAAGCAGAAAAATCTCTTGTCTGTAGCTTACTCTGAAAAATCTCATTTGACTTTATGCCAGAAAACAAGTAAATTTTATTGGACAAGCCTTTCTGTTCAAACTATTGTACTTGAAGCAAATTTAAGACTTTCTTTAGCTTCTTATAGTATGAAATTCCCCATTCCTTAACAAAAGATGGAGGAAACATAGCTAGACAAAAAATTTTTTTGAAAAGGTCTGGGAGTTTTAATTAATAGCAGTTAAAATGGTTAGTTTACTTCTGGGCTGTTTTAATAGTGTTTTCATATCCAGAGCTATCCTGATCTCCTGTTCCTAATGTAGTTCTGCTCTGTCCTCACCCTTTTACAACTACTTTATATAGGTTTTGCTTAGTTACATATGTTTATTTTCTCTCCTCATCAGTCTTACCAATAGAATGTAAGGTCCTTGAGAACTGGGATTGCCTTTATCTTTGTGTCCCCAGTGCCTGACAGATAGTAAATACTTAATAAAAGCTTATTAAATAAATGCTTCCTATATTAAAATACATATTAACCCCCACAGGGACTAGAGAGTCACAACAGAGTTCAGAATCAACTCCTTCATTAGCAAATGTTTCCTACTTGACACAGAAACTAGTTGAAAAACTCTACAGTGGAATGTTTACTGCAGACCCCAAAGACATTCTTCTATTTATCACAGAGCAGATCATGGTGGTATGTACTCTAAAGATATTTGTCTAATTATTATAATATTCTGTTAATATTTTGCAAAGTAGCTGCTTTAGACGATGTAAGCAAGGTGTTATTCTATCATTTATTTTATTTGACCAGACTTGGTTTTCACTCCCTGAAATGAAGTTATAAAAAGATGATGATTTTATACCTCCCCATATATATATGTGTGTGTGTGTGTGTATGTGTGTGTGTGTGTGTATTAATTAATTAGCTAATTAATTAATATATATGGAGAGTCCCCCAGAAATTTTTTGAGTTGGGTATTAAAGCTAAATATTTGAACAGAATTGTTCATTAAGAACAAAACATTAATACCTTCTATCTTCGCATGATTATCAGATCCATTTTTAATGAACTGAAATTTATTCCTAAAGGAAATTCACAGAATCAGATAATCTAAACACTGGAGGGTTCCTCAGGAACTGAATCCCACTCCCCCCAAATCCATTCTAAGTCACTAGTTCAAGTTGACTTTTATTGTTATGGAAGTATGTTTTGTAAGACTTCATCAAATTGCTTGCTTTCTCAGGGTAGAGAGGGCGTGGAGGGAAGAGGAAAGAAAAAGAATTATATAACTTTATTACATATTTATATATAACTTTATTATATATTTAAAAGGAATAGTAAGTTGTTTTCCTGTAAAATCATCTTTTAAATTTTTCCATTCTATTATATTATGGAAATGCTTGTTTTATTTTTAAGTTCAAAATAAAATAAATAAAAATTTAAAAAAGAATGTTAAAATATTTTTACATGCAATTGAGAAAAATAAATTTTAAAAAGGTATTAAGTATTTAATATTTGCAAGGCATTGTGTTTGTGCTAAACATTAAGAATCTATTAAAAATACTTTTAGCCATCATGTTACTCTACCAAGTTTTGGGTTTTAGGGATGGGATAAACACATATACAAGAAATCAAATACAAGAGAATTTGAGGAAGAAAAGAACACTAATAGGGATTATTTTTGCTTTTGATTTTACAGGTCATTGAGAGTGCTTTATCTCATAAGGAAGCTCTTCTTGGTGTCTTATACAGCAGCTTAAATAGAGTTATTTTATATTGTCTGTCTAAACCCCAGCAGTCACTTTCTGAATGCCTGGGTCTACTAAGTGTCTTGAACTTCCTCCAAGAGCAATGGGATATCATCTTTGCAACATACAACTCAAATATTACCTTTGTCATCTGCTTCATGCACTGTCTTTTTCACATTCATGCAAGAAGGTAAAAGTATCTATAAGTATAAAATATATATGTATAAGTATATGTTATATCTATCTATCTATCTAGAAGTATAGTGTTTATAGTCTCAAAAATAGGGACTATGGAAAAAAAGACACAGTTTTGGTGTTTAGGATTGTAGATGAGAATAATTTTTGCTCATCTGTCCAAATCACATGCAATACTTTGTTAAATGTTATGGTGTGTGTGTGTGTGTGTATGTGTGTGTGTGTATAAAGCTTTTATATTTTCTAGCGTTTAAAAGGTTTTCTTTTTTGTAGAGCCCTATTAATGGAGATGTAGCTGAATGCCTGCACTTCAGTGGATCATAAATATCTAATGATGTCTTTCTGAGATTCTATTTAATCTTTAGTCACTTTAGTTCTATTATTGATGTATGGATCCCATACATTACTCTCACCTCCAAGACTCAGTATTCCTTATAGCATTTCACTTTAGAATTTTTGCCAACAAAGAGCAATTCTCTGCTTTATATTTCATCCAAATAATTTAATGAAATTATTCTATAGTGTTCCAAAGCTAATATTTTTCCATCTGTCTATCTCTCTATTTCTCCCTCCCCTTCTCATATTTCTTTCATTTCTTACTCTCCAATATTTATATGAGATGAGCCTAGATCTAGAACTAAAAAGTTACTTAAAGGCATATAGTCCAAGTCTTTAATTTTATAGTTGAGGAAGTTTGCTCCCAGAGAGAATCAATTATTTATTTCAGGTCATAGACATAGTACCAGACAGAACTAAAGTCCAGAGACAGTCTTGTGGCTTCAAATTAAGTGCTCTTCCCATTATGCTGTGTGATGTCTGCCATTATAATACTTAGGTCTTGTGTGACCTTCATAAATCATATTATTGGAAACAATTCAAGTTTGAGAGAGAATCTAGGAGTTAACTTTTCATACCATTGTATGTTTCTATGTAAACCATTAGTCTTATGCCAAGTCAAATGATACCTTGGTTTCCTTATGTGAGACATTTTCATCATTTAAAAAAGGCTGTCAGTCAGTAAGTATTTATTATTTCCTCTGTACCAGGTACCATGCTAAGCACTGGGGATACAAAAAAGGGAAAAGACAGTTCTTGCCCTCAAGGAATTCATAGTTTAATGGGGAAATAACAAGAAAACAAATATATACAAACAATTAAGAAGGACTGGGAAAGGTTTTCTAGAGAAAATGAGATTTTTACTGTGACTTTAAGGAAGCCAGAGAAGCACGAGGTTAGAGATGAGGAAGAAAAGTATACTAGTCAAGGGGGAAAAGCCAGAGGAAATGCCTGGATCCAAGAAGAGGAATATCTTGTTTGTGGAACAGCAGAGTCCAATGTCAATAGATCGAAGAATATGTGACAAGCAGGAAGGTGCAAGAAGACTGGAAAGGTGTCCAGAGAGGAATATTATGAAGGGCTTTCAATGCCATAAAGAACCTTGTATTTGGTCCTGAAGAAGAGAGGAAATTATTGGAGTTTACATAGTATGAGAATGGCGTGATTGGATCTGGTCAAAGGAATCTAAAGAAAATTCACTTTGATAGAAAGATGGAGGATGCACTGGGGTAGGGAGAGAATTGAGGGAGGCAGTTCCACCAGGAGGCTATTGCAATAATCCTAGTGTGAGATGGGGGGGGACCTCCTCCAAGGTCTTATCAGTGTCAGAGAATAGATAGATGCCCCAAAGGTAAAATCAACAGCCTTTGGCAGCATATTGGATAAGGAGGGTGGGAGATGGTGAGTTGAGGATGATACCTTGGTTTTAAGCCTGGAGGATTGAGAAGATGGAGGGATCCTTGACTAAGTTTGGAGGTTGTTTGGGAATTTGCAGATGTAGCTGAATGCTTTTCTTTCAGTGGACCACAAATATCTAATGAAGTTTTTGTGAGATTCTATTTAATTTTTAATCATTGATTCTATTATTAATATATCAGTTCCATATAATAACTATATTATTAATATATTGGTTCCACACATTCCATATATTAATATATTGGTTCCATACATCTATCTAAGACAGTATTTTTCATAGCACTTTATTTTAGAATTTTTGGCAAAAGATAGTAATAGGGAGGGGTTGGGGAAAAAAAAGATAATGAATTCCATTGGGACATGTTGAGTTTAAAATGTCTATTAGATATCCAGTTCTAGATGTCTGAAAGGCAGTTGGAAATGAAAAATTGCTAGTGAGCAATGAGTTTGTAGCAGGATAAGTAGATCAGCATAGAGATATCAATTAAATCCTTGGGAGATGATGAGATCACCAAATGAGGTAATATAGAAAAAAAGAATCTCTAGATGCAGAAGGCATTTTCCAAGGAGATATATTGTCAAACAAGAATTAGAAACAATTGCCAGAAGTAAAATAAATAAATTTGATTATTTGAAAAAGAAAAACTTCTAAACAGCAGCTCAGATGGGAAAGATATCCAGTGGGAAAAAGTCTTTGTCTCAGATTTCTCTAAAAAGGGTTTGGTATCCAAGATATAGAAATAATAAATAAATATATGCATATGTATTTGTGTATTTATTATGTTATATACAAAAATATATAAAGAGAGGGAGAAAAGGACCCAGGACAGATTCCTGGCATGAAACATAAATATAATTTTCTATGAGAGTTTTTTTGCACTCAAATTTAATTGAAATGTAATCTCCTAGATTGTAAACTCTTAAAATGTCTCTTATCCAATTTATTGTTTTCTATGTCATTTTACCCATTATAATGTGTAGATTATACCTTATAATGGTATATTTATACCTTATAATGGGAGATATGATAAGATAGGGCACCTGGGGAATTGCCTTAGGTGTGAAATTTATAGAGTGATATTGGCAATATTTGAAGATGTTATTTCTTCCCTCTTGTTCTTTCTCTTCCTGGCCCCAGCAGCCTCAGTAGGAATGGGAAACATTATTCTGGGCTTCATTTCTCCCTCCATAGTCAAACACATGGTAGCCCTTTTAGTAAATGGCACTAAAATATTCCAATGTTTTGTTGACTATGGGACAGGCTTGTTCCCTAACAGCTGCTTGCCCCAAGCACCAAATTACCAGAACATTGTCTGGGGCATTGGGAAGTTAAAGTAATGGCACACAGTGAGGATTTATAAGAGATGGGTTTTACACCCAGACTTTCCCACCTCAGAAATCAATACATAAACTACTACATGATTCTGCCTTTTGGAATCACTGTTTAATTTAAATAGACTAACTTTTCCAATTCAAGGTTTTGGGGGTTTTCTAGATGTACGTAAGTATTAATGGTGAAATATATAAGAAGTATAGAAGTACTAATGTGAAACAACAGTAAAGAAACTGAGGTCTACTTGGGTAATCTCTTTTTGGCTCCAGTTATCCAGAGGGATTTGGACTAGAACCCAAACCTAGAGTGAGCCCTTATCACCAGGTCTTCCTTTCTCCATATGAAGACATGAGAGAGCCAGGAGAGGAAGGTCTTCCAAGTTTGAGTGATGGTAATGTATTTTATTTGATATTTAATTTGCTGGGGGTGAGAAGAAGAGGGAGAGGAAGGCAGAGCTGAGTGACATGATTTGTTTGACTCTTATAATAGATACCTCATCTTTCCCCTAGAACACAAGATCAAAGACTGTTGAGAAATTTTTGAAAGAATAACAGAGGGAGGCTCATGGATGTCCAGGGATAAACACGAATTAGCTCTAAGAGAGAAGTAGACCAAATATGTCTAATGCACAATGAAAAGTGAATAAATGATCTTAGTTCCTGGAAATCTTGTAAAATCTTGTATGTTTGCCAAGAAAATCCCAAATGGGAACAAGAAGAGCTGGACACAAATTGAAATGGCTGAATAATACCATACATACATGCATATACAATACATATTATATATATATATGTAATGTGTGTGGGTATTTATATCAGAGAGTGAAACAAAGACAGGCAGGATATAGTGGAAAAAATGATGACATAGTAATAAATAGTTATAGGGTCAATAAAACCATGCTTCAAATCTAGTTTCTGATGCTTACTAGCTATGAAATTAGCCAAATCACTTAATTCTTCTGTGACTCAAACAATTCCCTAGAACATATATACTAATTCATAGACAGTTTGCAATATCTATAGCTGGAAAACATTACCATACCATCATCTCCTCATGTAGACAAAATCACAGTTAATTTTCATATTATTTTATGTTGTTCAGTTTTTCAATCATGTAGTAGTTTGCCAGGTCTGTCCCCAGCTCATTTTACAGATGAGGAAACTGGGGCAAAAGGATTGCCAGAAGATCACCAAACTAAAAAGTATCTTAGGCTAGATTTGAACTCATGAAGATGAGTATTCCTGATTTCAAGACAGGGCTACCTAGTGTGCCACCTAGCTTTCTTTTTATAAGTGTAATAAATGTATATTGACATTTTGATTCTGCTTCCTTCACTCTAAAAAATTTTTCTTTATGTTCGTCATATTTGTAAATTAAGATTTTGCAATGATATCCTATTACATTACTATTTTAAAATTTATTTCAGTCATTCTCTAGTCCTTGGGCATATAGATAATTTTCAGTTCTTTGATATTTCATACTGTCACATATTCTTATGGGTGGGTATTTTTACTCCTCAATATCATCCTCAGAGTAATTCTTGGAATAAGAACAATGATTAAAAATATAATCAGCTTTCTAACTCATTGAATATCAAATGACATGATGTATGTAAAGCACATTATAAACATAAATATCATATAATTAGTATTATATTATTATTGTTAGACTATCTTGTTTTCCAAAAAGATCATGTGAATTCACTACTCCACTAACCATGTAATAATGTGTCCCTTTCCCTAAAAGGTAAACTTAGTCATTTAAATTTTTTTAATAATTTTATTAGTACAAGGTGGGACCTCAGAATTATTTTTAATTGTCATTGAATTGGTTATTAGTATGGACCATTTGTGTTTCTGACTGAGAACCATTTGTTTATATCATTTGACAACTTATCCACTGGGAGATACATCTTGTTCCCTCTCCATCTTAACATCCTCTTGTTGATTTCCACTCTTATAAGTGCCAAGTGGAGGAAAGAATGAACATATAGGCTTGAAAATAAGAGGAATAAAATAGGGTCTGACTTTACTGACCATAGAGGCCACAAAAGCTGGAATATTGAATGTGAGAGACATAAATACACCTGAATGAAGTATTTGAAAATATCTTATGAATGTCTGTTCTCCTTAATAAATCAGAATTCTTTTCTACTACCAGATATAATACTCTTACCACCATTTTCTTTTTCCCTCACTAAGGACATTCTATCATTTAATGCAAAGTCTACCTACCATGGACTTTTTTCACATTCTGTACTTTTTTTACAGCTCAATGTAGCACATATAATAAGTAATTTATAATTTTTTATTAGAAAAAAGTAATATATCACAATTTTAGAAACTGCTTTAATTATTTAGATTTTTGGATATTGGATTTTTATCTGACTTATTTACTATACATACTCTGCTTTGATGCTCAGTGATTTCAGTGTGAAAGTAGGCACAAGGAAGATTCTCCAAAAATATTAGAAAATATGCTTTCATATTAAGAAATTGATTATTCAGAAGTCATACCTGTATATAATAAATACTGTCTTTAAAAGAAAGTCAGAAGGTCTTACACATGGTTATCACTGAACAATATGACAAAAAATGATTGTTTGTATTTTAACCTGTAGTAAACAATTTGCTACTGACCATTAGATTAAAGATACCAACTAGAAGCGACCTCAGAAGCCTTCATTTTATATGAGTAAAGTGAGCCCAAAATGCTTATCCACAGTCAAATTGATGTGGTCTAGCTCAAATCTGAATTCAAATCATTCAACTCCAAATTAAGTATGTTTTCTAATCTTCTATTATCACAGAAGTCATTTTTGAATTAACTATCTGTGCTCAGTGATGTGGTTACTGGGTTGCATCAAAAGTTAAGATTAACCCTAAAAGATAAAAAATACATATATAAAAAGATACCATAGGTAATTAAAATAATTTCAATCCAGCTAATTTAAATTAGCTATTAAGTTCTCCAGAACAAGAAGAAAATAAAGAAAAGGATATTGAAACTGAATATGACCATTCGTTTAGAAATTTAGTATGTGTAAAGTTATTTTGCCAAATTTAGTATGTGTAAAGTTATTTTGTTGTCTTGGATCATGATTTGGGTGAAAGTCTTACAATATTGCTTTTATTGTGTACAGTGTTCTCTTTGGTCTGCTCACTTCACTTTACACCAGTTCATATAAGTTTTCCTGGATTTTACCTTCTCAACATTTCTTATAGAAAAAAGCCTTCCATCACAGTCTAAAACCCTTACCACCTCTGCCCTGAGGACTCTTGAAGAGGCTGTTGCCTCTATCATGACCATTCATTCCTATCACTAATATATGATCCATGTGAACTTTAGGCTAGCTTTCACCCCATCTCACAGATCTCTCTTTCCAACTTCCTAAGTTGTCTTTGGATGGAAGAATATTTCACTTTGATGTTTTGTTAACTCTGCACCCTCTAGAATTTGATTTGAGTAGTTGTTTTAAAATTATTTGGAAGGGGATGTTGGGAGAGCTCTGCTGAATGCTCTCATCATTCCATCATCTTGGCTCCACACTTAGAACCTGCCAGTGTTTTTGTAGTAATTCATTTCGACAAGTGTAGTTAATGAAAAAAAAATTATCTTTTTGAAAAATTAAAATATGTATATGCATAATATTATTTTTCTTCCAATTACATGTTAAAACAATTTTTAACAATTTAAAAAAAAACTTTTGAGTTCCAAATTTTATCCCTCTCCTTTCCTCTTTATGAGGTGGTAAGCAATCTGATAGAAGTTATACATGTTCAGTTATGTAAAACGTTTCCATATTACTTATTTTGTACAAAAAGGCAAACAAAAAACAAAGAAAAAAGAAGAAAAATGACACAAGTATGCTTCAATATGTACTTAGGCAATATCAGTTCCTTCTCTGGAGGCAGTTAGTATATTCAACCATAGGTCCTTTGATATTGTTTTGGATCATTGTTTTGCTGCAAATAACTAAATCATTTACAATTCTTCATGGCATAATATTGCTGTTATTGTGTACAACAGTCTGCTGGTTCTGCTCACTTCACTTTGAATCAGTTCATGGAAGCCTTTCAAGGGTTTTCTGAAATCAACCTGCTTTTCATTTCTTATAGCATGTTAATAGAATAAAGCTTTTTTACCTTTATGTATTTTTTCACTAGTTCCTCACAATCATCCCATGAAAAAAAATTCAACAAACAGAAAAGAAAAATTCAGGGATGTTCAATGATTTCCCCAACTTTGTACCACTAATTTGTAGGAAATCTAGGGTTAGAATCTAAGTCTCTTAAACTTGTTAGATGTGCTTTGAATTAGAATCCATTCATTCTAACAAGATATCTAAACTGAATGAATCCAAGCAATGCCATGGACACAATATACTTTAATTTTAACAAAGCATTAGACACATTTCTTAATGTTATTCTTATAGACAATAAAGAGAGGTATGGGATAAATAATAGCAGTTAGGCTCATTTTAAAGTGACAATAACTAGATTCAAAGATTAGTTACCAATACTAATAGATCAATACTAACTGAAAGAGGAATCTCTGATGAGTATTCTACAGGGTTGGTCCCTGGCTCTGAAATGTTTAACATTTGCATAAGTGACTTGGATATAAAGACATATAATATGACTATCAAGCATGCAAAGGATATCAAGCTAGGAGCAATAATTAACACACTGGATGACAGAGTTAGGATCCAGAAAAACTATGGTAGTTTAAAATGAATGTTCAACTACAATACCATTAAATTTAACAAAGACAGGCAGCAGGGGTTAATGTGAAAAGAACTACCTTTGGGGTCAGGATGATTAGGACTTTAGTCTCATCTCTGACATACTGAATTTGTGGTTCCAAACAAGTTACTTCTAACTTAAAAAAATTAATAAAAGCTTTGTTAATGGCTTTTTCCCCTAAATATGTCCCACAATCAATTAATCAATTTAAAAGTATTAAGCACTTGCTATATTTCAGATACTGTGCTAAACTCTGAACATACAAATAAAGATAAAAAATAGCCCTGCCCTCAAGGACTTCACACTTTGAGAGAGGCAAAATGTAAATAACCAGAACATACAAGTTATATTTAGAATAAATGGAAGATAAACCATTGAGGAGAAAATATTAACAACAAAGGAACCATGAAAAGCCTCTTGGGACAAAAATTTCAAAAGAATATCTACCTGAAACATCAATAACATGTGACAACACAATAGCCATTTATCTTCATGGATGACAATGGAAAAACCATATTTGGACTCTAAAACCTCATTTCACAATGTCTTATATGAGGACGTGGGAATGATTCTAAAGAAGACAAGAGTTAGGAATACCAACTAGGTCAAATCAAGCATACAAAGAATAAATCTTTACTCAAGGCAAAACAGTTTTGAATGTATTTAAGATTTCTTTTTTTTTTACAGACCATCTGAAAGACAGGAAGACATGAAATGGGATAAATCTTGAATGATGTTATTACCTTCCCAAAGAAACGGTCTTTAAGAACATTAATGACTACTGTCCCATATCCATACTTTCTAATCTCTATAATCTCTTTATGACAATGATCTAAATCTGTATTTAGGGTGTCTTTGTTAAAAAATAGGACACTGGAAAAGACAGGCTTTAACTGATGGTTTTCTATATAATATCTATTGTCACAGTCACACAATTGATTAAGTTTCAGGGAATTCAAGATACCTTTGGGTCTATTGTTTGCTAATTATGGTAGAGGGAGAGATTGTAGAGTACAATGAAAACTTCATTTTTCTTCTTCAGCAAGATTAATTTTATTCATATGTTGAGATCATATAAGATGACTTGATTGATATAACCATTTCATTTAACATTGTCCAAATATCAAGGGAGGCATAAAGTTAAGAAGAGATAAACTTGTAAAAACTCACCATGAGGGAAAAAGTACAAATAGGGGCAGGAGTAGGTAGCAGATGAGAAAATGATGTGGTAGTAAAATGAAAAATGGCTGAAAGTGGCTTAGTTATAGTGGGCCACTATGACCATTTTGGAAAGCAATTTGGAATTATGCAAAAGAAGTGACTAAAATATCTCTTCCTTTTGTCTCAAAGATTCCGCTTTTAGGTATATATCTCGAAGAGGCTATTCATAAGAAAGTCTCTATATAGAAAAAAAGACTTCTATCAATGCTTTTTGTAATAGTAAAGATTTGGAAATAAATTATATGCACATAGATTGAGAATGGCTAAATAATTTGTGGTGCATGAATGGAGTGGTATATTATTTTACTATAAGAACCAATGAATATGATGAATACAGAAAAGCATGGAAAGATTTGCATGAATCTAATACAAAGTGAAGTAAGCATATTCAAGAAATATATGCATTTAGTACATAAAGCACAATTACTACTATATATAAATAAAAATAAAAATAATCTAAAGTGAAGGTCGCAAAATCATAAAGAAAAAGCATGGCTTCCAAAAAGAGATATGAGAAGGCATCTTTTCCAACTTCTTTGCAGTGGTAAAAGATCTAAGGATGGAAACCTTGCATATATTATCCTATTGTATCTATGTGTTGATTAGTTATACTGACTTTTTTCTATTCTTTTCTTTTTTCTTTTAAAGAATCTTAATTATACAAGATGACTTTTCAAAAGACGAAAGGATAAGGGGAAAATGTAGACAACGTAAAAACAAAAGTCAGGAATAAAATTTATATTCTAAAAAAGATTGAGCAGGATATAAGAAAAAATCCTAATTAAGCAGGCTCATAGAACAGAAATTCTGAATGTAAAAGTTCTCTCAGACAGTCAAATCAAGAGTTTTCAGGAATCAAAATAAAATGTAATTGCAAAATATTTTTTAAAAAATTAAATAAAGTGCAACATAGGAAATGTTTATTTGTAGACTAAGTCAATATCAATTTTATTTGAGTTTGATACCAGTGTTTCATGGTATTTGATTGTAAATTGCTATGTAACACTGAGAAAATCACTTAGCTTCCTAATAACAATTCCATAAATAAATAAGTAAATGCTATAGAAAAGACAGTGATTACTATGCAATAGTACCTGACTTTGTATACTTTGTCTTCTTTTGCATCCTTTCCTGGATTGTTTCTCATATTTTCTTTTTTCCTAGTTCAACATGGCATTCTGAGAATAGTCCTCGGCCTCTGGCACCAGCTCATGCAGCAGAGACGGCAAGCACTAGAGGATTCTTTCAAGATGGACCTCTCTGTAAAGCCTGGGGAGAATGAAGTAAAAATTGAAAACATCACCCCTTTGTGGGAAGAGACAACTCTCAAATCTTGGCAGCATTACTTAGGTCTCTCTTTTCTATTTTAAAATATCACTGTTTTTGCTACAAAGAATACCCTTGTTCATAAATCCTTTAAGTATTTCGAGAGGAACTATATGCAGGCTTTCCCCATGTAGATGTATATTTTCTTATCAGTGGTATACCATCAAGTATTTACCAGTGGAGTTTTTCCTTCTGAATTGCCTTCTGAAGTTTTACAGCAATTTCTTCATCAAAGACATGAAATATTAGGGAGTCAGTTGATCTCATTTAAGGCCCTTATCTCAAATGCTTTAGGACTTTTAAGCCTATGGAACCAGGTTTAGTGACATCCAAAGACTGGAAGAAAGCTTGCCTCATCATTCATGTATTGGGTTTCTCCAACTGTCCTTTGCCAATTAACATGGCAAAATGGACTACATAAACAAAGTAAAAAGGATAACATTTCTTTCTTTCCATAAAATATTTAACCACAATCTGTAAGCAATATTGACTTAGCCTTTCAAATTAGCCCTGAGGCAAGTTAAATATAAAGGCATTGAAAAATAATATGCATTAACATATTTTAAGGGCAGAATCTCATTTACAATGAAAGAAAAAATGATAGGGCATAATATATGCTATACTTTTGTATAACTTTGTAAATGGTATCCTACATGGTGTTATGGTATTATTATATTTATTTATTACATTATATTATGGTATTATATAAATGCTAGTTTGATTTTGTATCTATTAATTGTACATGTGGAGAAATGCATGTATAAGAAATTAATGGTTATTCAGTCAAATCATTAAGCATTTAGTAAGCACTTATTGTATTGCATTATATTCGACTATCTAGTATCGAGAATATAAAGAAAGATAAAAATGTATTCAGTCTTCAGTACTTCATCTTCTGCCGTAGGAGATAATGATGAAAATAAACAGACAAACTACTTCTTAGGTTATTGTGAGGATAAAATGAGATAATAATTGTAGTAAAATGTTTAGCAAAGTGCCTGGTAATATAGTAAGTGATATGTAAATGTTAGTTATTATTATTATTAGAGTGCCATTGGAATTTTGGGTAATGAAATAGCATGGTCAGACCTGCACTTTGGGAAGATCACTTTTATAGATGAGTGAGGCTGTATTAGAGTGGGAAGAGACTTCAGATGGGGGGAGCTAAATATAAGGTATTTGTAGTAATCCAAACAAGAAGTGATGGTAGCCACTAATGATTGAGTGAACGGAGTGAAAGCAACATAAATGAGGAATGCAGTGAAGGTAGAAACAACAAAAGTGATGACAGGTTGGAAATGTGGGGTGAGGGATAGTGAAGAAATGAGGATGACTCTGATAGTGCAAATTTGCTGATTGGGAAGATGGAGACTCCCTCAACAGAAATTTATAAAAAATACAGTGGATTAGAAAGATCAACCAGTTGGCCAACCATCATATATTACTGGGAGGTTGATAGATATGTGTACCTGAACCTGAATGTGTGCCCTGGAGGAGTATAGCAACTGTTAATTGACTGCTTTGGTTCATAGAAGTAATAATGATGATGATGTGGTATGGCTTTTATTCCAGACACTTCATCTGTCCAATATTTTCTCCACCTGCAATATCTACCAAGCTGTGTGAATATTACTTACTTACTCTTATTTTAGTGTATTTCTTTTTCTTTCCTTAATAGCATCTGAAAAGAAGATGCTGGCAAGCAAGTCAAATACTATGAATACAAGCAAAACCTCCAGCTGGAGCGAAAGTTTGTCATCAGCAATGAGGTTGATTCCAGGAAGGCAAACAAAGGAAACTGAATGCAAAGCTGAGGTACTCCATTGTTGTCTTGTGAATTTTTCTTTATGGGCTTTGATTTATTTTACAAAAGTGTGGAAAGTGTGGGGTAGTGGATAGAAAACTGCCTGGAAGTTAGGAGTATCTACGTGCACATCCTACCTCTGACAGGTACTGGACATGGTACCCAAGGCAAGCCTCTCGGTCTTACTGCAACTCACTGACTAAATTGAAGTGAAGGTGCTGATCTGCTTCGGGAGAGAGTTTATTCATTAGTCTGGGGTTCTTCCTATACTAATGAAATCATAGGTCTAGTCTCTCTACCTAGAAAAATACACCATCCCCCCCCTTTTTTTCTTGAAGCGTCTAAAGTAAGATTCCATTTAGAAACTATGCTATTTTTTTAATAAAAAGAGATTCTTTTACCAGTATAGTATATTTGTTTTACAATTTTCTTTCTGATTAAAAAAAAGATAGCATAAAGCTTTCTCCTTCATTTTTAATCTCAAGAGATCTGATTTTTCAGTTTAGTTTTGACTGGGGTTGATGTGTATGGCCGATATTGTTTTAAATTGTAGTGAATGGTGATCCCAATAGCAAATGATCCAGATAATTTCCAGCTTTTTATTCTCATGACTGCATGCTGATATAGGCTGTCAGAAATAGTGTTATAGACAATGTCATATTAAAACAGAGCTGCAATTTAAACCGGAGACATTGGTGGGTATGATAATTGTGTGTAGCCACCTATTTGACAATTCTATTTGCATTTTCTTACACATTTTGGGGATACGTGTACTATGTTATTTATATATATATGTATATATATATATGTACACATGTATGGGTATATGTGCGTGAATATTTGTGTGCTAAAATATGTTGGTGTTAGCCTAGAAAGTTTTTAAGTTTTTTAGATATAATAATATCTAAGAAGGGCTAATTCCGTCTAGCCAACAAACATTCATCTGGTGTTTACTGTGAGTTAGACATTGAGATAAATACTAGGGATATAAATACAATCAAAAAGGCTGTTCCTACCCTTAAGGAATTTACATTTTAATGAGAAGAGATAGCACATAAAAGGGAGACAAAAACAGAAGGGTAAAGAGTGTAGAGGTCCAGCAAGGACATGGTAACAGTATTCTCATTAGATAGGAAGGCACCTTCTAGCTGCAACTAATGACCCTTTCTTGTTCTAGTCTATTGATACTCAGGCTTTGTTCTATCATGACATCATTTCTCAGGAGCAATCATTTCAGATGGTGAAGGGAAGAGATTTAAAAAAGTCATAGTCTCTGGGGAAGCTGCCAGCAGTGGCTCTAGAATCTCCTGTCCAAATGAAGGAATTGCTCCTTGCTGCCCTGTTGATGGTCTTTTGAATATATGCATTATAAGAAATGTAGTGTGAAAAGACCCTGTTAAGCCAGCAGAACATTTTTGACTTTGGAGGTTGGGTGGCTGTGCTCTGAAAATGCACCTTTTAGCAGAGGCTGCATAGGTGGTATTGGCCATCTTATCCCCAATGCCCCATAAAAATCCAGAGAGAGAGATACTGAGGACTTTATAATGAATCCCCACTCTCCAAGCCAGCCCTCTAGTTCAATGAAATGCAATGTGCTAACTCTAGAGATTCTAGAATATTGGCTATGTATAACAGTCTTGGAAAGATGAAATAAGGTGGAATAGATTCTTTCAGAATGATTATGATGGAAGCTATAGAAATAGTTAGAATTATTGTTTTGGGGTAGGGATATGATCTCCTTTGGGGGGAGTTACTACCAAGAATATGCTCCTGTGGCTTCTCATGTCTCTCCACATCCCCACTTATTACTCTAGGAAGAGGAATACACAATTAGGAAAAAGGAAATGTTTCCTGTGTGCTATGGAAGGGAAGGTGGGCAAAGAAAGACTTTTTGAGCTATTTCCTCTACAACTCTGGTGATTGTTAGTCATGTGGCCCTTTTCCAATTTTTTAATTAAAAAATGGTTGATATCTTTAATTTCACAACACCTATATTTCCTAATATTCCCTCCCTCCTCCCTTTCCCAGAAACATATCTTATAACATACAATTTGAAACAAACAAAAAAAAAACCCCAGTTCAGAAAAACTGGCCAACATATCTATCAAGTGTGAAATTTTATATATTTTACACCCATATCTCCTATTTCTAAAAAGAGTGGGAAAAAGTGACTTCACATCTGTCTTCTCTAAGGCAAACTTAGTCATTATAATTTCCTAGGATTCTAGTTGTATGGCTATTTCTTTTTATATTCCTATAGTCATATATGTTATATATGTCTTACGTATATTTTTCTAGTTCTGCTAATATTGTTTTTCTTAGTTCATATACATTTTCTCAAGCTTCTCTATATTCATCACATTTAACATTTTTTGCAGGACAGCAATTTTGTATTATATTAATTTCCACATTGTAGCCTGGTCATTTCTCAGTTGAGAGGATAGATTTAATTTTCAATCCTATGCAACTGCAAAAGTCCTACATTAAATGCTATTATGTATAAAACCTTTCTTTTTTTTTATCATTGACTTCCTTTGAGGTATATGTTTAGCCATGGGATTTCTGGGTCAAAGTCACTTTCACAGAATAACTTAGTTTCTGAATGAGACCAATTCACATTTTTGTCAGTTGCATATTGCTGTGCTTGTGTTCACATAACTCTCCTAAAATTGACTATTCCCATCTTATTGTCACTTTAGTCAATTTATGGGTTAAACAAATAGTTTAACGAATAGTTATTTTGATTTGCCTTTCTCTTATTAGGGATTTTGGATCATTTTTAAGATATGATTGTTGACATATTGCAATTTTTTTTGACAACTGTTCTTGACCACTTATTTATTTGAGAATTGACCATTTTCCATTTTGCTGTGTGTCACTAGACTTTATAGATTTAGGGGCCTGTGGGAAATGTGAAAAATAATTTTCTTTATAAATTTGAAGAAATGGGGGGGGTGGAGCCAAGATGGTGAACTGCAGACAGCGTTCTCTGTGAGCTCCTGAGACCTTCCCTCAGACCCAGACAAATTGAGCCTCCAAACTGGTTTTGAAGTGAGGGCTCCACCAAACACTTGGACTACAACGCACTTCTATCAAAAATCTATTTTGAAAAAACTCCAGAGAAGGTTAGCCTCAGGGGAATTGGTCGCTGGTCACAATCAGACGCCAGCCAGGGCGGAAGTCAGGGCTGTGATAGAGGGGCGGATTTTAGGCACCCAGGAAGCCCCTGAGAGATGCCTGGGCCACTTTGCTCTGCTTGCGGGCAGGTGCTTTGACAGATCTGCCTTTGGTAAAGGGTGGATTGAGAGCAACTGAAAATGTGGTCCTAGTGCAGATCCAGCCCGACCAGCCTCAGACCGGAAGTCAACTCAGCAAACTGCCCCAGGGCAAATTGAAACTGCTGCAGTATTCCCTGCTGGTGACTGATACCTCAATTCAAAACCATGAGTAAGAAGCAGAAGAGAGCTCTCACCATAAACAGCTTTTACAGAGAAAAAGTAGAGTAGTCCCCAGATCCTGAGATTCTGAAAACAATCCCAGATGAAGCCACAAAGGTGGACTTAAGCTGGTCTCCCTTTCAGAAGGCTTACCTGGAAGATTGCATAAAGAATCTCAAAAGAGAGCTAGAAGAAGAATGGGGAAATAAATTGAGATCAGGGCAACAGAGATATCAAAAACTGGAAAACAGGACTGGTGAATTGGAAAAAGAAAACAATTCACTGAAAAACAGAATTGGTGAATTGGAAAAAGTCACCAGTTCACTGGAAAATAAAAATGGTGAATTGGAAAAAATCACCAATTCACTGGAAAATAAAAATGGCGAATTGGAAAAAGACAACAATTCACTGAAAAACAAAATTGGTGAACTGGAAAAAGACAACAATTCACTGAAAAATAAAATTGGCAAAATGGAAAAAGAATGCATTGAATCAAGAAATTCAATTGGCCAGCTACAAAAGGAGCTAAAAAAGATAACTGAAGGAAATAATACTTTAAGAACTAAAATTAAACAAATAGAAGTAAATGACTCAATAAGATTTCAAGAATCAGTCAAACAAAAACAAAAAAAATGAAAAAATAGAAGAAAATATGAAATATCTCCTAGGAAAAACAACTGACTTGGAAAACAGATCCAGGAGAGACAATCTAAGGATTATCAGACTCCCTGAAAGCCACGATGAAAAAAAGAACCTTGATGCTATCTTCCAGGAAATCATGAAAGAGAATTGCCCTGATGTTTTAGAATCAGAAGGCAAAATTGGCATTGAAAGAATTCACCAATCACCTCCTGAAAGAGACCCCAAAATTAAAACCCCAAGGAATATCGTGGCCAAATTTCAGGACTATCACACCAAGGAAAGGATATTGCAAGCAGCTAGAAAGAAACAGTTCAAATACTGAGGAACTGTAATTAGAATTACACAAGATCTCTCAGCTTCCACATTAAAGGATCAAAGGGCCTGGAATCAGATATTCTGAAAGGCAAAAGAACTTGGATTACAGCCAAGAATAAGTTATCCAGCTAGAATGAGCATCATCTTCCAGGGAAGAAGATGGTCATTCAATGATACAGGAGAATTTCAACTATTTATAATGAAAAGACCAGATCTGAACAAAAAATTTGACCTCCAAATAGAGAACTCAAGAGAAGCATAAAAAGGTAAATTTGAAGAAATGTTTAAAATTATCTTTATGATATTTATGGTCTCAGTATAATCGACATTAAAGAGTAGCAAAGAGTACAACAACAAATATGTGCTTGAAGTCTATTAACCAAACCATTTTCATATATTGATATGATATGAAATTCAGTATGCATCCAAGTATGTGTGTGTGTTACATGGATCTATAATAGGAGATACACTATATGAAATAATATACTATATATATGAAATAGTATATGTGAATTGTGAAATATATAAAATTCATAAATTATATGTAATAAGACAAATATATGTGAATTCTATATGAAATGATATGCTATATGAAATAGTATAGTATAGTATAATCAATTAAAAGACCTTTAGATTAGATTTTAGAAAGACAAGGAGATTTTTGCTCAATGCCAACTTTTTCTGGTCAATACTACCAGGGTCAATTATGAAATCTCTAAATGGTCCAGATAATACATTAAAATTATAAGTTACAGAAGAATTGTTGAACTGCTTCAGTGGAGAGAAATTACACTCTTGAATTTCAATATACTGGACTTATAATAAAATCATAGGTCCAAATGTCTTCTGTTTTCTTCCCTAGACTCATGAGTATATCACATCAGTGTATGTGTGTGTATATGTGTGCATGCTTCATACACATACATCCTGAAACAGAACACTAAGACCAATATATATAAGCATCTAACAGTGAACAAGAATAAATTGCTACAAATATAAAATTAGATAAAATAAGAAAGCTGTCTTTTATCAATCAATCAGTAAACATTTAAAAGTACCTACTATGTGCTAGATAGAATGCTAGACATTGAGTACCAAAATAAAATTAAAACAATCCATATCCTCAAAGAATACACATTAACTAAAGGAGAAATGTGTCCTCTTAAAATATATATATATATAAGATGAATACAAGGTAATGTAGGCCTTCATTGTTATTATTCCATGAATTTAAAAAATAATAATATAATTCTCAGAGAGGTTGTATGGTATTCTGGTCAGGGCCTAACATCTCTTCATTGTTTAGGTTCTTTATCAGAATAAATGGTACATATGACTAAATCAATTATATGTGTGTATTTACTTATTTATAAAATACACTTAGTATGATACATACACTTAGTGATACAAACACTACTGTATTAGTAATTGTACTGTAAAACTTACACATCAAGAATAATTACAAAGGATAGAGATGAAATATTTATTCCTAGAATCAACAGGAAGATAGAATAGTTTATTAAGTAGGGGAGTTATATTGTAAAAATTGTGCTTCAAGGGAATCGCTGGCAACTGTATGGAGGATAGATTTGAGAGGCAGGAAGACCAGGTAGGAACCCATTGAAATGATACAGGTAAGAAGTAGTGAAACTTTAATTTAGGGGGTGACTGAGTGAATAAAAGGGAATAAATGCAAGATATGTCACAACAGCAATGAGAGAATAATGAGAGAATTTTGCAACTGATTAGCTATATGAATGGAAAGCCAGTGAAAGACTGATGATCATACTGGGGTTGCAATGCCTAAGTGACTGAAAGGATAGAAGTAATCTAGAAATAGGGAAGTTCCAAAGAAAGATGAATTTCAGGGGAAAGATGTCAAAATGTTTGTTATATAGAGCCTAACCTACAATCCCATTCCATGGAACTAACTCAATTCCATTTCAAGGCATGGAAAGGAAAAAAGGGGCTTCTTATTTATAAACCCACCTCTTTTAGTGAATTTTTTATTTATTATTCATATACTTATTATGCATTCATGCACGTATTTATTTATGTTTGTTTGTTTTGAGGCAATTGGGATTAAGTGACTTGCTCAGAGTCACACAGCTAGGAAATATTAAGTGACTGAGGTCAGATTTGAACTCAGGTCCTCCTGACTCTCAGGACTGATGCTCTTTCCATTGTACCATCTAGTTGCCCTCTTAAAGGCACTTATGACACCTATGAAGTGATGCATGGGAAAGGGAATTGCAAGGGTGGGGATTTTCCCAATGGCATTTCTGTATCTGTCACTATAGATGCTCAGTCAGTGGTTAGATTATGAGTGCCTTGAGAGGCTGGTTCTGGCTCAGAAGCAAGCAAGGAGGTAGAAATATTTCATAGCAGAGGGCTAAGCTCAGAGTGGAGTCCAGTGAAAGAAAAAGCCCCATGATTGGCTATTACGGAAGACGTGATCCACCATCTCATCATCTTCTCAACTAATGGACCATAAAATCTTTGGAGTCATTTCATGCTTATTTAAGGTCAACACTCTTTCCCTACCTTAGAGTCATGTCATAGCACCCACATAGGAGTCAATATATTCAATATATCTTGGCTCCTTTGGTATCACTTAAAAATCAAAACTCATTCTTTTACCTGGAAGTAATCTGAGCTGGTCACTCAGTGGTACAATCCAGGCCTTTGGAAACGACTGAGTGGAATGGGTCACAATCGTTTTTCTATGTGACTGAAGTCAAGCTCACATCACTTGGAATATCTCTGCTACAAGCAACTCTCATTTTCCTTGAGACCCTTTTGTTGTTAACAGAAGGTACAACTTCTTCCCAGGTACATATGTAGACTGTGATGTCATACTCTAAGTGCATCAACTATTTGCCCTGGGGTCTGTTTAATTATTTTTTAAAATTAATTTTGATTATTACAGCTGATTACACCTCAGTGAGCAATGTAATTGATATTTGTTAATGTATCCCAAGGAACATTTTGTACAACATGCTTTTTGTTGTTGAAGGTTAAAGACTGCATTATTGGTTTTTCCCTAAATATGCCCACATCATTAGTTCCTCCAGTGAAAAGGTTGCCATCTGGAAAAGGCAGCATGGAGACATTATTCAGGCACAAGTGCATGAAATTGGTGTTTTTGCATCTTCTGTCTCTCTTCTGGAAGGAAAAAGCTTGTAATTAAAGGAGCTGTGATTGGAGGAAACATTATTCATTTGGTGTTATTCCTTATCATGTCAGCTACTGACAGCTCTGTAGCTCTGATAAATTGTTCCTTGGAGTGAGACACACACTGTGTAGTTCCTACTTCCTAATACTTATCTTCAACAATAGAACTTATTTTTTCCTTTGAGAGTTAGCTGAACTTCTAAGGCAAAGCTTAAGTTTTCTTTCTTTCCCTCTCATTTTTGGTTTCTAGAATCAAACATAGACTTCATACCCACCTAAGTGATAACTTACATTATCTCTCCTCCCTTTGATTACTAAACTCAGAGAAATAGTAATCTACACTTGCCACATCTAGTTCCTTTTTTATTAAATTTTTTTATTTTCAAAACATACGCATGGATAACTGACCCTTACAAAATCTTTTGTTTCAATTTCCCCCCCTTCCCTCCAACCTCTTTCCTAAATGGCAAGTAATCTGATATATGTTAAACTTGTTAAATCCAATCTATGTAGACATATTTATACAATTATCATGCACAAGGAAAATCAGATCAAAAAGGAAAAAAAATGAGAAAGAAAACAAAATGCAAGCAACAACAACCAAAAAGAGTGAAAATGCTATATTGTGATCTACACTCAGTTCCCACAGTGCTCTCTTTGTGTGTAGGTGGTTCTCTTTATCACAAGATGATTGGAACTGGCCTGAATCATCTCATTGTTGGAAAGAGCCATATCCATCAGAATTGACCATCTTATAGTCTTGTTGCCGTGTACAATGATCTCCTGGTTCTGCTCATTTCACTTAGCATCAGTTCATGCAAGTCTCTCCAGGCCTCTCTAAAATTATCCTGCTAATAGTTTCTTATAGAACAAGAATATTCCATAACATAAATATACTATAATCTATTCAGCCATTCTCCAACTGATGGGCGTCCATTCAGTTTCCAGTTTCTTGCCACTACAAAAAGGTCTGCCACAACATTTTTGCACATGTGGGTCCCTTTCTTTCCTTTAAGATCTCTTTGGGATATAAGCCCAATGGAAACACTGCTTGGTCAAAGGGTATGCATAGTTTGATAACATTTTGAGCATAGTTTCAAATTGCTCTCCAGAATGGTTGGATCCGTTCACAACTCCATCAACAATGTATTAGTGTCCCAGTTTTCCCACATCTCCTCCAACATTCGTCATTATCTTTTCCTATCATCTTAGCCAATCTGAGAGATGTGTAGTGGTAACTTAGAATTGTCTTAATTTTCATTTCTCTGGTCAATAACACACATCTACTTCCTTCAATTTGTTACTCTTCAACCATTTGTAATATGGCTTCCCATCCCACTGTCCTCCTGAAATCACTTAGTGTTTATTGATACTAAAGACATCATTATTTCTAATTCCAGTGGCCATTTGCCTCTCTACAACATTTACCCCCTCTATCATGATACATTTCTTCCTTGACTTCAATGATATCATACCCTCGTGATTCAACATATATTCTCTTTGAACTCTGTTTGGTTTCCCCCTGTTACCAGACTTAGAAGAATTAGACTAATATATTACAAAACTATGGGTTCTCCTGTTGTGATTAATAATTCATCAGGTCTTTATTCTTTTTTCAGCATATATAAAACCCACATCTTCAAAAACAGTATTAGATAATTATCTCTCTACCTAGCTATTTTGAGTTTTTGACTGTCAAATTCACTAAAATCTTTATACTTTGCACTTCATTTTATATTTTAAAAATGTAGAAACTGAGGCATGCAAAATCCTTATCTAGAATTCTAGGAATAAAGTGCATTTCAAATGTAATGAGAGTCTTCTTTTTTAAGTTCCCAAAGAGGAGATTTTATTTTCTTCTAGAAGAAAGAAATTATTTTATTTAATAATAGATTATGGGTAAGCAGCAAAGCCATAACAAGGGTGAGAAGAGAAGGTTTTTGTCCCAGGATGTCAACAGCTTGGGACACTACTTCCTTTCCTTTAGTTGCTCACAGGCCCATTGTCTCTATGCCTCCTGATTTCCCGTTAGCCTGCCTACATTAGCATGGTGATTCTGACACCAGGTTCTCCTCACCTAGCTCAAGGTCACTGCTCCACCCCCCCCCAATGTCTCAGCAATGTATAGACAATCTCTTAAAATTTGCCCTGTCTCCTACAATAACCTTATGCTTCTTCCAAGAAATTGAGAGATCTGTCAGACATCAGACATACTGACTGCACTTTTTTAGAGATAGACTATCTCATCTCTTCAAGAACTGTACCCAAAGTTGCCCTAATTGATCTCAGGAATAATAATTCCTAGTTATAGCTCTAGTAGAAATCACCTAATTCCAGAGAGTGGAGAGACTATTCCAACTTAATGAAGCCAGTTCCATTCATAGGACTTGAAGGCCCTGGGAGTTGGAGCCATTTGGTACAGTTAATTTCAGCACCATGTGGCATGAAAGAATTCTGATGATGACTCTCTTGGTTAGCTCCCCTGTCAAAAAGGGCCTGCCATCTGATGAGTCCTCCCTTTGTTTTTCCAGTGAAATCTCCCCTAGCTACCTCCCTTCAGACAAGCAGGACTTATGGGGAAAACAAGGAGAGGAGAAAATTAAAGAGATAATGGAGACTGACAAACACAATTTGCACAGGTCATTCTATTTATCCACCATTTCTCTACAAAGGGGTCTTGGGCTAATGTGTCAGCTGCCTTGCCTGAGACAATGATTTTAAGCAGTCTTAATACTAGAAATTACTCGTCAAAACTGATTCTTTTAATATGTTAACACACAGCCGTGTATGCAGGAAGAAACCCATCACATTTCCACTGTGAGTTACAGCTTGGAGAATTTTTCTGTTAGTTGCTAGCATTGTTCTTTCTGACGCCCTGTTTTTCCTAAAAAGTTATTAGAACTTTTTTTGCAGATTGTCATGATTCTAATTTCTCAGATCCAATGCATATACAATACAACATATTAAAATACAATACAACTGGCCCCAAACCAGTCCAATCTAACACAACACAATACAATACAATACAATACAATACAATACAATACAATACAATACAATACAATACAATACAATACTGTGTAGTCTAGTCCAAAACAGTATGGTACAGTATAGTATGACATACAATACAATATAATACAATATATTGTATTATAATACACTCGACCCCAAATTAATCCAATAAAATCCAGTCCAATCAAATTCAACACAGCACAACATGACATGATATAGTCCAGACCAATATAGCACTGTATGGTACAACATGATATGATATGATATGATACAATACATTATAATACAATATTACTGACCCCAATCTAATCCAATGCAACACAATGCAATACAGTATAGTCTAGTCCAATATAGTACAGTGCAATATGATATCATATGATGTGATACATTATAATACAATATTACCGACCCCAATCCAATCCAATGCAACACAATGCAATACAATATAGTTTAGTCCAATATAGTACAGTGCAATATGATATGATATGATATAAGATATAATACAATACAAGCATTCAATCCAATCAATAAGATATAATATAGTGCAGTCCAATATAGTACAGCATGACATGATCTGTTATAATAATATACAATATAATCCAATACTCATGCCTACTATTGCTGGGTACTACCAAGTATTGTGCTAAGAGTTGGAGATCCTAATAAGATAAAGACAGCTCCTGAACTCAAGGAGCTTACCGGTAAAAAACTAATGGTAGAATCAAATCCAATGAGAGTGGCTGGTAATAAATGTTTGAACTATAGGTCTTCTTTAACTGGATGTGTTTAGAAAATATTCAGTGCTTTTTAACTATAACAAAAAATAACTTCTGATTATCTAATACTTTAAGATTTAGATATCTAGTGGATAGACTACTGGACTTAAGTTTTGAAGTCCTGAATTCAATTAGTGCCTCCTATAAGAAATTTGTGATCTTGGTCCTATCACTTAATTTATTTCAGCTCAGTTTATTCATTTCTAAATCAAACATAATAATAGCATCATAAGATTCTTATAAGAATTGATGAGGCAATATACATAAAGCACTTTGTAAACCAGGAAGCATTAGATAAATGCTAGCTGTTGTTTTTATAACTATTATTAATACAATAGCTTCATTACAACCCCCTGGCTTGATCAAGGATAGCAACAAGAACATGCTTCACTGGACATTTTTAATCCTCCATTTTTAGCTGTTACCATCCAGCTTAATGTTTCACTTAAGACTGATGAATCTTAGTCAGTGCTGGAAGGATCCTTAGCTATTCTCTGATCTATGATTCTATAATTTGAAGGGTATGATTGGGAGGGATATTAAAGATCATCTAGTCCTTCTCCCTCACTTTACAAAAAAAATGAAACACATCCAGATGGCTCAGTGGATAGAACACAGAGCCTAGCAGAGTCAAGAAGAACAAAATTCAAATATTGTCTCAGACACTTCCTGTGTAACCCCTAGCAAGTCACTTAATCTTTATATGTCTGTTTCCTATCTATAAAATAGGGATAATAATAGCACTGGCCTCCCTGGATTAAAATTGGGAGGATCAAATGAGAAAATAATTGTAGGAAAATGCTTATTGTGGTGCCAGGCACATAATATGTACTGTACAAATGTTAGCTATTACTATTATTTATTAGAAACTGGTAATCATCCAGCAGAAGCAAAATGCCCAATTTTATAGAAATGGCTAAGCATCAAAGCTTGGATTTGGATCCAAGTACCTTGAATGAAACCCAGTCTCCTTCCCACTATATCAACAGGTAAGGTTGGGTTACTCCAGGAGCCAAAAGAACATTGTCTTAAAGATATGAGGGGATAAATGAAGGCTTTCTGGTGGTAAGGAGGGGCAGTTGTTGCATCTGGCCATCTCTAGAATCTCTGTCCTGTGATTTAGCATCTTAGAAGTTTTCTCCTACTTTTTGAAATTCATGTGACCCTGACTCCAACTAGTTTTCACTAAAAGAAGGGGAACCTCTAAAAGAAAATCTGAAATAGAACTAAATGGCTCACATCTATGTTTTACTGAGAAACAGACTATGTTATCATAAACTAGGGAAGAAATTTAATTAAGCCTAAAAGAACTAGGACATCTACATTCCCTAAGGCTCTAAAAATAATCATAGTACAAACAAGGTCTGCCAATGGTCAAATGTGACAAAAGAGTACATATTATTCATAGAGCTTAAAAAATGTTTTAGACTGATTTTGTTTCATTATTTTAGTAATACTATGGAAAGAATAAGACAAAGAATAATATTGTTGAATTATGGTGAAAGCCTTGGAACCTTTTTTCTTATTCTTATAATGGTCTAGAACTCAGATTTCATGGCAAGAGAATGGGATTCTAGTCTCCACATCTGTCTTTAAGTAATTATATCTCTGACTCCAACTCAAATTATCCTGACCATCAGTCATATATCTATTTATAAACAATATTGATTTAAGTGTAGTAGGCTCTTAGTAATGTTCAGGAGAACTTTTTTACTATGATGCAAATATGTACTTTAAAATGATTCAATTCACTTTTGTGGTGGTGGTTGTTACTGAGGCACTTTTTGGTCATGTATGACTTTTCAAGACACCATTTGGGATTTTGTTGGCAAGGACACTGAAATACTTTTCCATTTCCTTCTCTGACTCATTTTACAGATGAGGAAATTGAAGCAAATAGGATTTAATCACCATTAGTATCTGAGGCTAGATTTGAATTCAGGAAGAGAAGTGTTTCTGACTGCAGGTCCAGCACTCCATCCACTGCAAAATGTTGGGCATTGTACCTGTTGAAAATATAATAATAATAGCAATAGCAATAATAACAGCTAGCACTTATATTGTGTTTTAAGGTTTGCCTCCACTTTAAATGTTATCTTATTGGATCTTCACAGCAACCCTGTGAGGTAGATACTATTTATTATTTCCCCCATTCAGATGAGGAAACTGAAAATGAGTGGTTAAGTGACTTGTCCGGATTCACATAGCTAACTGTCTAAAGAAAGTTTCAAACCCAGAACTTCCTGATTTCAAGTCTTGTGCTCTAGCCTCCAGGTTCTTAAACAATGGCTCCTGATCCCACATGAAATCTCATATCTGAATATGGAGTTTGCAAAATTATGATTTGTTATCAGTGTTTTATTTGTAGACCTATTTATATTATATATTTATGTATATTATATTTATATATTGCATATTATAAATATTTCATAAATGTTTATATTTATATTGTATATTCATATACCCCATATGTATAATAAATATTACATGATATATTATTTAATATTATATATATTTTTACATTACATATTTACAGTCTGAGGCTAGATTTGTACCCTGGAAGATGAGTCTTCCTGACTCCAGGCCCAGTGCTATATCCCCTGCCCCTCCTACCTGGCCTAGAATTTCTTCAAAGCACAGCTCATGTTACCTCTTACATGTGACTTCTCCAACATTTCTCCCAGTTGATATACTCTTGCTCTTAAAATTACATTCAATTAAATTAAAATTACAATAAAATTACCTTTATATTTTGTATTTATTTATCAGTCTTATCTTTTGTCTCTCGCCAGTAGGATGTCATCTCCTTGAAAGAGGATCATATCATTTTGGTTTTATATTCTCAGCATCTAACACAGCCTTACATATAATGTTTGAATAGAATTAAATTAGCCAGTTGCTATAGCTGAATGCATCTCTCCACTTGTAGCCAACTTTCAGTGATGAGCCTTTCTGAACTTAGCAAGATTGGTTAATCAATCACCAAGCATTTATTTATTGATGATTATCTAGACTATAAACAAGTACCAAAGCATGTGTTGCACTGGCATTCTTTCAGGAATCCATGATGAGCCATCAGTCAGAGATAGATTTGTAATGATGATGAGTCTGGGGAAATAGTGGAGTTAAGGGCTAGCTAACTTAAGGCTGTGAATCAAGTCTGATTAATTTGTATCCAACATGGAATTTGAGGGTAATGGAAGGTAACATTTTGCACAGGAGGAATAGACTCTGTAAAAGGCACACAAAAGAATAGTATCATGTCAGAAATACAGGAAAAATGGGAAGGAGGACACAATGAAAGTGTGAGACCAAGGGTAGGAGGAGAAAAAAAAGAAAGGGAATAATAAATGCCTAGAATTTGAACTTCAGAAGAACTGAGACAGTACAATTCAACTATTGCCTTGGGTATGGTATTGACAGCAATTTACTAATTATTAATCAGCCATAAATGAGCCAGAAATCAGTCACAAACCAAAAAAATCTTCCTTAAGAGCTCCTAGACTTAGTCAATAGCTGCAAGAAAAAGTTAGCTTCTGTAGCAGATAAAAACATGATTCAGAAGCACTTGCCACAGAAAAGTTAAGACCTCTATTTCAACAGGTATAGAGGAAGAGGCTTATATAGTCCCTCAAAAGACTCTGTATCTTGGATCAATTATTAACTATGCTAATGTAAATTGAAGATTGAACTTTCTCCTAGAAGAAATGATGAAGCAGTTGAAAGAACTTTTTTCAGCAAGAATAAGGTATTCTATGGAAGAAATCTCTCAAAATGAAAACAAAGAGGCAGTAGACATCCAAAAGATGTCTAATTAACCACACATCTGTCAATACTCTTTCTGACAAAAGCAGAAGAGCTAATAATTTATTGGTCATTTTGTCCTTCAACAGGTGGAGAAATAAACCATAGGAAATGTTGTTCTAGATCTAATTCTCATTAGTCAGGAAGAACTGATTGTTGAGGCCTAAATGATGTACTTCTCCAAATTAAAATAATGAGAAACGGAAAGACAAGGAAAGTGAGACAAAATCTGACATTTGCCCTAGATTTGGGGAGTGCCAATAACAAAATGTACAACAAAGAATAGGATACAGTACAAAAAAAGTCAACATAAGAGGGTTGGGCAATTTGCAAGAATTAAATGCTCAAGATACAAAGGAAAATCAATTTCAATGAAAAGCAAGAAAAGACACTTGTCTAAATAGAGTGATATGGATTCATAGGGAAATCGTCAACAGACTTAGATTTTGAAAAGGCATGCTTGGAAGGTGGAAGCAAGACCAGGAAATGAAAGCATGGCATGATACCATAAGAATATCAATTGGAGTACCAAATCTTGGAATGAGCTGAAATTACAGAAGAATAATATGCACAAAAGGGAACTTTTATTTGTTTATCTTTTGTTTGTTTTTCTATGTATATTTATAGGTTAAAAAGAAAAAAATTTTTTAAATAGAATTCTTATTCAAGGTGTATGGAATGATACATAACAAAGAAACAGTAAACTTATCCACCTCTGCCTTTGTTCCTCTTTTCTCTCCTTTGGAAATGACTTTTTATGACAGGAATGCCTAGAATAAAAATGGCTAATGGGACTTTGATACCCATAATACATAGGGGAAAATAAGAGCATACATTGTTCTTGATAAGTCCAAGTCTATTGGCCTAAAATGGTACCAAAATACATCACAGGTTACTGAATTTGCCAGAGAGAATTGCTACTAGTAGTAATTTTTGAATGATTATGAATAATAGTAGAAAATATAGAGGACCCAAGGTAGGCAAATGTTCTCCTTTAAAAAATGAGGAGAAGGTAAATGATTAGAATCTTCAAATTGTAGGTCAATAAATAACTTATTTCCTCTCAAAATTTTAGAATGTGTTTTTACAAGATTAAGTAGTAAAAGTATAAAATGGGTAGCATAATCAAAAAGAACTTATATGGTTCATCAAATCATGTTACACTAAATTCATTTTTATTTGCAACAGAATTGTTGGAATTGTAGTTCAGGGGAGTGTTTAGATTTTAGCAAAATATTTGAAAATTCATTCATTCATTCAATAAATGTTCATGTAGTACTTGCTTATTGTAGAATCTCTACTTGGTGCTGAGAATCTAAATAAAATATTAGCCCTTGCAGAGCTTACAATCTATTAGGGATATAAAGCATAAAATAAGTAATAGTATAATATATAATATTTTGTGTTAAGTGCATTAAAGAAATATAAAACCAAATGCTAATAATCGGAACTGTCCAAAAAGGATAGATTGCCTTGGCAGGTAATACATTGCCTATAAATAGAGGTCTTTAAGCAAGAATGATCACTTATCAGGAAGATACAGTTTGGACTAAATGACCCAGGATGAGATAGTCTATGTCAGACCCAAATATATAATTTTAACTTAGAGATTCTATTAATCAAAAAAAAACTTATTTCTGCCTTTAATTAAGTGGTTCTTAACTTAGAGTCCATGAATTTGTTTTTTAAAATATATTTTATGGCTATACTTAAGTGTAATTTTATTTACATTTTAATGTAATTCTTATTTATTTTATGATTTTATGATCTTAAAGAATTACTCTGAGAAGTGAGCTATAGGCTTCATCAGACTAGCAAAGGACATCATAATTCAAACATAGCTAAGAACATTCTCTTCCATTTGTCCTTTATACTGTTGATAGAGTAATCTTACTAATACACAGATTCAAACACATATCTCCCTGCTCTAAAACATGTTCCTATTATCCATCAAACAAATCTTCCTTATCCTTTGGGTGACTTAAAACTACAATTGCCTTGAAACTAAAATATTCCTCTGACTCAGTCAGATAGCATACTGGATTTTAAAATGTGAGTTTTTGTTTCAGGAAGATCTTGGTACCATTAAAAGAATTTTTCAGTTCCCCAATATTATTGTTCAGCCTGTTCTTCTCCTCCAAGTTAGTCAGGCAACTACCAATTATTAAGCATCTGTTATATACCAAGCACTGTGTTGAGTGCTGGGGATACAAAAGAAAGCAAAAGATAGACCTTGTTCTCAGTGACTCGGTGTTCTAATTTAATTTACAAGGTAAATTAAAAATTATCTCAGATGGAAGGCACTAAGATTAAGTACGTCTGGGAATGAGTTTTTTGCAGAAGAGGTACTGTGCATGACACCTGAAGGGAATTAAAGAAGATAGGCTGATTCTCCAATTTTATTTCCAGTTTTTTTTATTTGTGGTGTTTTCTCCAGATTTAATGATTAGCAAGCTCTATGCATTGCCCATTCCACAGGATATTATGTAAAGAGATAGAATTTGTAGGGTGTGGCAATAGATTGAATGTGGGAATGAAAGGGGAGGAAGGGTTGAAGATGGCTAAAAAACCAAAAGGAATAGTAAAGTTGAAGAGAGTAGAATTGTAGTCGATGACGAGGTCATATTTTTATAGATGTTGAATGTAAAACAATGAACATCAGGTGGATATATCTCAGCAAATGAAAATGTGATCCTGGAACTCAGAGAAGGAGTCAGTGTTTAAGAGATGTTTATGTCATTTGCTTACAAGTAATCATTAGAATTAAAACAAGATCAACACAACTTAAAACAATGTCACCAGCTAATCAGCCCATTTTACCCTATTGTACTAATTTGAAGAATAGAAGTAAACAGATACAAAACAAATAGTGATTTACCTATGATATTTCTTCATCAAGTGTATCATTTGTGAAACAGCTTTATCTTCATAATAGAAGTATAATTAACATCACTAATTATCTAATTAAGTTCATTAAGCATCCACCAACAGTGTACTGTGAAGTTGACATTATGTTCTACTGTCAACAAATGCTTTGATTTCTTAGGAAGTAATTAAAATGTAAATTAGCATGCCATTAAATGCACAGGGGAAGTTTTGAATCTGATTTTTCGAAACTGCTCATAGCAACATAGCATTTCTTCAATACATTTTGCTATTAATGATATTTATTAAACAGTTTCCATCACATTGTTAATATCTGAATTATAACAGGATTAAAGTAAAAGATTAAACAGAATTTAGGCAATTGCATTTATATTTTATTGTATTTTTCTCTAATTTGATAATTTTATTTACAAATTTGCTTATTTTGCCTTTCACTTACATTGTATATATCTTGCATGAACATAGTTTTTTTCATATTTTCTTTTTTAGAATGTTACTTCTTTGACAGCAGGGATGATGGTTTCATTTTTCTTGATGTCTACAGTACTTTTTAACAGTACCTTACACACCTTTATAAGTAAATGCTTACTGACTGACTCTTTAAATATGCAAAAAACAAATCACAGTATATGCCAATATGCCCAGTGTATGTGCTCTTCAAAAACTGTATGTAAATAAGATTTTTCTAAATTGAGTTTGATTTGAAATTTATGGTCATTTACCTTTTTAATGAATCTCCAGCTAAATTATTTCTGTAAAATAATAAACCACTCCATATTATATGTGATATATGTAAATATATATATGAGTGTATGTATCTTGTGAATCTTCAATTTCAATATATTTATATTTCTATATAATCTATCATTATATGAACATATACATATATACATGTGTGTATACATGTATACATGTATACATACACATAATATCCCAAATGAACTTCATACCCAACTCTCAAAAGATTGACTTTGTCACATTATGAATACCTACCTCTAATGTGTGTTTGTGTGTGTATATATATATACATATATGCATGTGAAAACTGAAATAGAAAAGTTATAGGATGATAAGCATAGATTTTGATCTTTAGAAAAGCCTTGGAATTCACTCAGTTCATGTTTTCATCTAGTTACATTTTTTCTATTTCCCAAGTTAACTATTAACTTTAATTGAATTAAATATCTCACAAGAAATGACCACTTGATAATTAATATGTTATAGTGAGCTCTGGTCTGCATTTTAAGAAATGTGTTTCTTGTCCTGAAACCATCAATAATTACTTATATGATTATAATTTATCATTTTTATTTCTCTGGACTTTAATTTCCTGAACCATAAAGCAAAATTGAGAGACTAGATAGAAAGTATCTTCGGGGTCTAAGTTCTAAGATTTGGTAATACAATTACCTTTTCATTTCAATATCATCTAAGCTTTAGAAAGCATTTATTTGAAAAATACTCATTGGAACTAAACAATTGTGACCAAACTCAGATTGTATAAAAAAAAGATCAAATTATGAATCATGTATCTTCTTTTAAAGACCATGTTTCATTTCAGTGAAAATCATTCAGCTTCTCTTTTATGTGAAATCAGCAAAGATAGAATTAAGTATGGTTTATATTAAGTTTGAGACTATGTTACTTGACATGGTCTAGGAAAAGCAAGTTATTTACCAGCTTGGATTTTACAAATGAAGAAACTGGATTAGATAAGGGGTTTTTACTTTTTGGGGTGTGCTTTAGACTCTTTTGTTAATTTGGTGAAATTTATGGATCCTTCTCAGAATAATCTTTTTAAA
This sequence comes from Myrmecobius fasciatus, assembly GCA_023553655.1. Classification (NCBI taxonomy): domain Eukaryota; kingdom Metazoa; phylum Chordata; class Mammalia; order Dasyuromorphia; family Myrmecobiidae; genus Myrmecobius; species Myrmecobius fasciatus. The sequence continues at coordinate 11,175 of JAJPUD010010226.1, read as the reverse complement.
TGCATAAAAATGTGTGGGATAATAATAGAAACCAATTGTAATGAAATGCAGTTATTATAATATTTTTAAAAGTTACACAAGTCCCAACATAAGAAATAGGATTGGATAATCTGTGTTTCCTTCTAGCTCTAAAATTCAATGATTTCCTTTTTCTACTATATGATCTCAGTCCCTTTGGGATCTTGTACCAACCCTTGGGGCAATCTGGGATTAGAAGTCATCACAGTATTTAAAAACAAAACCCAAAACAAATAAATAAGATTCTATTTGAAGATTGGGGGAGGAGAGATAGCTCAAGTAGAAATCAAAATTATGTTACAAATAGCTGAAGATCAAAGGACTATGCAGGCAAATCACAGAGTAGAAGAGACCAAAGGAGGTACTAGCATCTGAAGTCAAAATAATGTCAAATAAGATTAGGGAAAAAGCTGGTAGACTTATTGCATTACTGAATAAGTAACATAAAGCTGGGAGAGAAAAAAAATTATCTCAGTTGTCCACATTCAGCATTCAGCTCATTTATGGGCACATTGTTTTTGTTTGTTTCATATGTGTGTGTGTGTCCATATGCATGCACACATAAACACATTTTATGGTGACTTTTACTCTTTAGTCCAGAGTTCCTTCTTCTGCCACAGCTATGGTTGAGTATAGTTGTCCAGAAACCTAGAAGAGTAGATGTTTATTTGTAAGATGGTACATCTAATTAGCAATGAAACAAAAAAAAACTTAAGTTGGGGTGACTAATGTTTCATGCAATTCCGCTAAGGATGCTTTTGTTTAATAGACACTCTTTTGTATATATTTCAAGATCAGCTACAGATCTTGGTGACAAAAATAAGTCACTGGCTAGCTCCTCTATTTGATCACGTTTGTGATGGAGTAGTTCTTGATGGGCATTTACAGTCAGTCCTTCCTTATTTTGCCCAAGGTTTCTTTCTGATGAAAAGAACCACAACTATCAGTGACTAGATTTTTACCCTAAGACACCAACATTTAGAAGGTACGATATTTGAAATATTGATTTTTAAATTGTGGCAAAACACATTTTTTTCATATTTTAAAAGATTGCCCAGCACTCCCTTCTTTAGCGTCATGGGAATAACTGGTTTTGCTATCTTTTTGGCAAGAATAATTAGAACATGCTTCTAGACTGTCACTTCCTCCCCATAGAAATTATATTTAAGAGAAACACCTCGTTATGTTGACCTGATCCACAAGTATAGTCCCTAGAAGTTGCTTTATTGCCCCTAGACACACACACACACACACACACACATTCCTAAGGCTAGTGTTTCTTGTGTCTCCCCTCTTAGACAACTAAAATTCTTATTTTATTTACTTATTAATATTTGCATATTCATTTTAACAAAACAATTAATTGAATTGCTTCGTTTTATTTCCATGTTAGCAATTGCAAAATTCACTTAAGGGAATTTTTGTACTGCTAAACTTAAGTTACAGAACAATTCTTTATAACTTTATTCATAAATAACTTTATAATGACAAGTCAACAGTAAGTCATCTTCCTTTGTGAAGATACTGAACATGATTTTTCTAAATTATTTTTTGTTTGATATTTGCTCTTTGAAAATAAATCTGCCTAAATTCTACTTTGGAAAATCCTCTAGGATCTTTTACCTAAAGAGAAATAATTTCCCTGACTATTTTTACTCTTTCCTTTGTCCAAGGTCTAGCACAGTGCTTGTTATATAATAAAGACATTTTTTAAAAATTATACTATGTTATAGAAAGGCTTGTTTTATTCCATAAATTAAGAAAAATTAAAAAGGCATAATAAATGTTGTTGATAGTTGCAAGTATGCAGGTGTACCTCACTTTACACAATAGATGTGATTCTAAAATGTATTCAAAATGATTTTTTATAAATGAGATCATCTTAAATGTACTAAGAAACTGAGTCAAATTCTTTCAAATAACAAAGGCAAATTTCTGCTGAAATCAAGACTTACTTATTTGTTTTGTTAATTTGAAAAGTGAGTTTTCTTAAAGTGAGGGGTAACCACATTTTTTTAAAGTAGAGGAATGTTGGAATAAATAGAAATTGAGTGAGGGCAATATATTACTGATTTTCAAATTGTTCCATTCAAAAAAATTACTCATTTTCCTGGTCTCTTTTTCTCCATTAAACTTGTATAAAACTTTTACATCTTTGTAAATGGGGGGAAATACTTTGAAGCCAACACGCCAAAAATATATATATATAAATTATAAATAACAGCAGATGGTCCTGGCGTGGAAAATAAGTCTGGTGTCTCTCATGAGGCCCCGCTGCCATTCATAACCTGCTCGGGCCGCACGTTCCCAGCTTGTGACATCGGTGGAGCCTGTCGAGTGAGTTACAGCCGCCTTCTCGCTCTGGGACCCATCTATTATGTTCACAGACTAGAAACTATTTTGGTTAATTAAAAAAGTCTTTCAGAGTCTCAGAACAAGAAGTTGTGAAGTCTCTTGCTCTTTGCCTTTGTTGATGTGGGTATGTGGAACTTGGCTCACCAGTCTGGCTAAGAATGAAAAGTTATTGCTGAAAGTATGATGACAGTGAGCAGAAGGGACAAAAAATAATTAAAGAAGATATCTGGGAAAATATATGAGGGACATCAAGGTCTTGGGTTTTGTAGCTTGCTACATATTTAATAAGAGTGCTAATGCTTATATCTCTTAAACCATGTTTGTGTCTATAGGATTCCTAGACTATAATCTCCATGAGGGCAAGAACTGTATCTGAATTAAAATATCTATTTCCCAGAACATAGTGTTCAGGACACAATTGGTGCTCAATAAATATGTGTTGAATAAATGATTAATTAATGTTAAATAGCTGAGATTTTCAACAAAAAATTATAATTACAGACTAAAAATGGGGAGGGAATATCCTTCATAAGCCATCTAGGCAAAAACGCCAAGCTAAAACATGAATCCTTTCTACAAGGTTGTTGTTGTTGAATGACCAACCAGCATCCACTTGAAGAGCTCCAGTGATGGAGATTTCACTGCCCACCAAAACAATGTATTCCAATTTGGGCAACTCTAATTACTGAAAAGTTTTCCCCCTTTATCTGAACCCATAATCTGACTCCCTGTACTTCTACCCATTGGACTAAGTTTTTTTTTTTTTTCTGGGGCCAAGTAGACTGATAACTAAAATATCAAGTTCAAAGAATATCTAATAGCTAATGATGAATCTGTTTGAATCACATTTTAAAAGCAAGAATTCTATTGAAGAATAATGTTGGTGTTGCCCAGAAAAAAAGAAAATATATCAACAATATATCTTAGATGTCTAACATCCAGGAAAGCTGAGGTCATGGGCTCAAACAGAAAATTTTATGTGTCAGGAGAGAAGGGTCTGCTAGATCTCTTTAATGCTGATTTTATGTCTCAAAAATATCTGGGGTTTTTAATAGGCAGTCAGTCTAATATAATTCAACTCTGTTAATAGCAGTCTAAGAACTAATTCCATCTTGTGCTGTATCAAGAGATGTAGTATACAGGAAGTAACATGTGGTACTCTGCCCTGGTCATATCACATGTCAAGCAGTCAAATACAGGTGCCATATTTTTAGGAAAGACATTGATAAGCCGGGAAGTATCTAGAGCAGGAAATGAAAGATGGTGTGGAAAATTGAGATTATGCCATATAAACTTAAGTTGAAAGATCTGGGAGTGTTTAATGAGAGAAGAATTAGAAGATACTGCACAACTACTTCCAAGTAATAAAATAGTTATCAAATGGAAAAGGCATGGACTTGTTCTTCTTGACTTTAGAGAACAAAACTAGGATCAAGAAATGGAAATGGCAAAGATTTAGGGATGGTTTATGCAACAATTAAAACTATCTGAAAATAAAATGGGCTCTCTTGATAGGTAGTAGCTTTTCACTGAAGGCCTTGAAGCAAAGACTTGATCATTTGTGAGAGATATTGGAGAAGCAATAATTGTTCAAGAATGTGCTGTCTATATAGTTTCTGAAATCCTTTCTTATGGAAGGAAGGAACTAAAAAAAGAAAGGAGGAAGGCAGGAAAGGAGGAAGGAGGGAGAAAGGAAGGAAAGGAGGAAGGAAAAAATGGAGGGAGGAAAGAAGAAGGAAGGAGAAAGGAAGGAAGGAAGGAGGGAAGGAAGGAGGGAAGGAAGGAAGGAAGGAAGGAAGGAAGGAAGGAAGGAAGGAAGGA
>JAJPUD010010225.1:0-54954 GCA_023553655.1 Myrmecobius fasciatus | reverse complement strand
TCTCTCTCTCTCTCTCTCTCTCTCTCTCTCTCTCTCTCTCTCTCTCTCTCTCTCTCTAAAGAGACAAGAAAATGGAGGCTTAGAGAGATTGAATAATTCAACCAAAGTCACTCAGATAGTAAAGGGCAAAATGAGAACACACAGGCCTCTCAACTCCCTCTTCAGTGACTTTTCCCATTATACTATTAAATATTTCTTTCACTTAACCTACACCAGGCTATCCTGTATTCACATCTCCTGGTTGTTTTGTAGCCTTTTCCCAACTGGAGTAATTTCCATCCACAAAACAAATTCATCTTTGTACTAAGAAGAGAAAAAGATAGTGGGAGAGTATCTCCAGAGAGCCCCCAAAGGAGTATATTCAGCCAACATAATTTGTCTTATGGACTAGTAGAGTAAGAGATGATTTCCATTTGGTGGCTCCCCTCCAATTTTAAGTTCTATGGTGCCTAGAATTTCACCTCTAAAGATATATTCATTTAGGTTAAATGTTGCCCTCTCTATATAATCCCCATTTTGAAAAGCCCATTTGTAGAATACATTAAATCCCAAACATCTCATCATGAATGAATTGAGGATATTCCTTATTTCTGGGATAGCATGACTAGCTCCCAATTAGTACAAATAATGAATCCCATAAAGTGGTTGCATGTATTCTAATTTGTATTATCTGGAGTTGTAATTATGTAACACAAAAATAAAATAAAAATTATATGTAAGATAGCAGAGATTTATATAAGCTTTAAGGATTGAAAAGCATATTACATATCTCACTCATATGATCACTACAATGGCCCTTTGAGATAGGTACTCATCCCCATTTTATCAGTGAAATATAATAGGCAGAGAAAGGTTAAGTGATATGCCCAGAATGTATAGCTAGCATAGATTCTGAAGAAACAAACACAAAAATTGAGATGAGGTCTCAAGAGATCTAGTGATGTCTGACAGTAGGATGATCACCTACCTATTTAGTAGGCTTCTTATATAACCTCAATTTAAGATTGTGTTATTTTTTGAGATTGTTGGCTCTCACAGACCACTATAATACTATAATACTATAAAAAGATCCTTCTTTACAATTAACTATTGTCTAGTCACAGTTCCTTCATTCAGTACTTGTATGGGTGATTTTCAGAATTATAGTGTAACATTTATCCTTATTAAATCTCAGCATAGCAGATTGAGCCCATTATTTTAGTCTATTAAATAAAATCTTTTTGGATCCTGAATTTGTCATCCAACATGAGTGATTTCTTCTAGCTTCCTGAGGAATAATTTGATAAGCATACCATCCTATTACCATCTGAGGTCACTGATAAAAAAAAGGAAGGAGATCAAGAAGAGAGCCTTGCATTATACTTATTTGTGAATTTGTCTTATCCTCCAATTAGGTTGTAAAGTCCAGTAAGACTTTGAAAGGACCATGGAATATCTAAACACTCAACACTTAGACTGTGGAAATATGTTTAATATGATTGTACATGTATATCCACTATCAGATTGCTTGCTACCCTGGGGAGGGAGGAGAGAAAGAGAAAAATTTAGAACTTAAAATCTTATAAAAGTGAATTACGTAAACGATCTTGACATGTAAGTGGAAAAAATACTGTTAAAAACATTTTGCATTATTTGTTTTGATTTTTTTTTCTGTTAATAAACTTGGTTCTGCTCTGTAGAACCAAGGGCTTTAAGTTTGAAAGTTTAAAAAGCATATTACACATCTCATTTGATCCTTACAATGGCCCTGTGAGGTAGGTGCTCATCCCTATTTTACCAGTGAGGAAACTGAGGCAAAGAAAGGTTGAGTGATTTTCCCAGGGTTGTATAGCTTGCAAAGATTCTGAAGAGGACACAAAGAAGCAAATAATGATTTGTTAAAATAATTTTAAGAAAATAAATTAAAATGTAAAAAAAATTAAATAATTAAAAAAAACTTTAAAAAATTAGTGTTTACATATTTTTCTAATAGCATTTTATTTTTCCAAATATATTCAAAGATAGTTTTTAATATTCATCTCTGCAAACCTTTTTTTCCAAATTTTTCTTCTTTCCTTCCCCCTCCATAAGGCAGTAAGCCATCTGATATAAGTTAAATATTACAAAAGTTTTTAAGATTAAAGTGAAATTAATGTTTCTCAAACTGAAATAAACAGAAAGCTATCACACTTCTTTCCTTAAATAACAACCACTTTCCAAGTTTTTTATTTCTTTCCACCATCTTTCATCATTCCCTATACTTTTTCTTCCCTGAAATGAAAAAAATCTCTTACTGTCTTCAGGAGAAAATAGTCAGCAAATACAGGGGAAAAAACATGTATGTGTACATATATATATATATGCACATGCATTTAAAATAGTCCAATTCACTAAGAAAAGTTATAGGGTCCCTGACCTCTCTGCTTTATGCAAGCAGACAGGAACAATGATTATAGTTATTAAGAAAGTAGACCTAGAAATGTCTGAGGGCCAATGAAAGTTGAGTGGGTCTCTAGTCAAAGGGCATTTGGAAAAAGGTGATGGCCTATGGGGGAAGAGAAACTCTGAAAAGTTTGCCCTGAGGTCCAGAAAAAGACACGACATAATCTGTCAGTTTGGGAAATAGTAGTAATAATAATAATAATGTAGGCATTGATAAAGTACTTTAAGTTTAAAACAACACTTCATTCACATTATCTCATTTAAGTTTCAACAACTTCATGAGGAAGGTTACTCAAGGATTATTATATCCATTTTATAGATGGAAATTGTAGTTCAGAAGATGTTCCAAATCACAGTTATAACATGTAACAAAGAAATGATCTGAACTCATAGCTTCTAAGTCCAGGACTACATCTACTATGCCATACTAGAAATCCATGGACTAATAGTAGCTGGAGGCTTGAGCCTGAAAGCACAGGACCTGGAAAGAAGGCTGTTTTTCCAAAGTCCAGTGCCAGGCAGGAATTTGAAGCTCCCGTGATTGAGGCAGGAGATGGGAGGGAGCCAACCCTGGGTGGAGAAGGGGAACCTCTGGCTGAACAGCAAGTGCCCAGACAATGGCTTTCTCTGTGCAGCTGGGCTGTGCACCTGGCCCTGAAACAGGGCACTCTGGGCTTTTGCCCTTCTGTATAGAACTAATGTCCACATACAGAGCTATGGTTAAAAATAAACCAGATAAGAGAAGTGAAATAACTGGCCAGTTCTCCTTTTCTCTGCTTAGTTAGAATCCAGTGGCTGACATCAGCTGAATACAAACTCACATTCCCCAGTACAGTGGTTTAGCCTGTTTTTATTTTTGTATGGTTGGGAAGTTTGGGGCAAACATCCTGTTAGGAGATAATGGGACCAAGAATATCTGTCAGGTGCTAAGTTTACTGTTTAGACCCTTAGAACACAAAAAAAGAAAGTGGAGAAAAGAATCAAATTCATTAACTGTTCACTTAATCCTAAACTATTAAAATACTACTAAAGGGCATCTTACCTGGATATAGAAGGTCCGGGAGCTTGTTATTATTTCAAACAAGTTGTCTCTCATTAAGAGATCTCTAGACATAAAGACAGAAAACATAAAATTTAGCCAAAAGAAAAAATGCTAGAATAACTACAGGAAACTTAGCTTCTCTTAGATATTCATAACCTTGGTGATCATCATCTTCTACCATCCATCTCTTGAAAAGAGGGAATTGCTAGAAAAATATTTGAGAAAAAATTTCAAAGATCAGAATTCTTTTATTCAACCAATCAGGATTCTCTCCAAGTAATAGGGGTTTTTAACCTTTCTTGTTCATGAATTCTTTATTAAGTCTTATGAAACCTCAAGACTCCTACATACTTTTGTCTGCATTCAGAAATGAAGGAAATGCTAAATGTCAGGTTAGTGGAAAAAAATAAAAATTTTTTCTATTCAAGTTTCCCTCAAATGGGTCAGTGGACCCCACATTAAGAATCTTGAGAACTAACGCTCAAGCTTTATCATCTTGAGACCACCCTGGGTCCACAGCCTGTCTTACTTTTCTTCAAATTTTCTTTTAAAAATATCAATTTAACAAACATCAACAAACATGAACATGTTCTTATACAAAGAACAGGAAAAAAGAACAGTATATTTGACAGAGGAGCAGGTAGGTGGTGCAGTGGATAAAGAGTTGGGTCTGGAGTCAGGGAGACTCATCTTTCTGAATTCAAATCTGTCCTCAGACACTTACTAGCCCTATGACCCTGGACAACTCACTTAACCTTTTTATTTCAGTTTCCTCATCTATAAAGTGAGCTGGAGAAGAAATGATAAAAACTTCAGTATCTTTGCAAGAAAACCCTAGATAGGGTCACAATGAATTATACACAACTGAAATGCCTAAACAACAACAAAATAATTGACTATGAAACTTCACTATGTATGTTTTGGTTTTAGTTTTTATACATTTCAGACTTAATATATTTCACAATATAGTAATTTGAGAATGGCATTTTCTGGTCCCCTTTTGAATTTCCTTCTGCCTTCTTCAGTATAGTTTTTAACTATTTCATAGGAGTGCCTTTGTTTTATTTTTGCATCTTTCATTAACACCCCCTCTATTCCTCTACATGTCTCCCATCATTCAAAGTTCTCTCTTTTAACAATATGGTGAATCAAAAAACAAGAGCAAACAAAGCAAGAACAAAAACAAAACCCAGCTCTAACTACTGATTAATCATGTCTGGAAATGTACAGTATATTCTATGCCTATAGTCTTTGACCAAAAGATAGACTTAAACTTTATCAACATTCTGCTGGTTATGAGTGGTCATTGGTCAAACATTCAGAATTCTTTTTCTTTTAAATATTGTAGTCATCTGGTTCTTCTCACTTCATTCTTTATTAGTTCATATAAATCTCTCATAGTTAATGAGTTCATATAAATTTCTCCAGGTTTCTCTGAACCTCCTTTTGTTATAATGCATTAATATACTATTATATTAATATATCATAACTTTTTCCCTCATTCCCCCATTGGTGAACATTCTTTTTATTCCAATTCTATTCTACAACAAAAAGTGTTTATAATAAATATTTTTGTACATATTCACCTTTACTCTTTGTCTTTGATCAACTGGGAATATGTCTCTAGTAATGGTATTAGGTCAATGGGCAGATGCAATTAGTGATTATTGAGATATAGTTCCAAATTGTTTTTGTTTTGTTTTTGTTTTTGCTGAGGCAATTGGGGTTAAGTGATTTGCCCACAGACGCACAAGTAGGAAGTGATGTGTCTCCAAATTGTTTTTAACTATGGGTGAACCAATTGAACCAACAGTGCTTAAGGGTGCCTATCCTTGCACAGCTCCTCCTACAATTTTAGCCATCACCACCAATCTGACTGGTGTGAAATGGAACCTCAGAATTGTTTGAATTTTGCATTTCTCTTATTATTAGTGATGTGGAGTATTTTTGATATGGGTTTTTGATTTATTTAGAACTGCCTGTATATATCACTTGATCATTTATTTACTGGGAAATGGTTCTTGTTATTTGATTATTGTAAAACTGCAAGCCCTTTTCCAATCAATAGTTGTTATGCTTGGGTTTATGAAACACTATGTTTCTATGTTTGATTGCTTCTGGGTGTTATGTACATACCTACTCTGCTTCACTGATTAGCTTTTCATCAATACTATAAAGTTTTGATAATTGCTGCTTTATATAAAGTTTGAGATTTGGTAATGCTATATTCTTTTCATCTACTAAAATCACTCCAATATCTTTGCCAAAACCTCTACCCCAAACCTCAAAAAACAAAACCCTAAATGCTCAAGTGGAGTCACAAAGAGTCAGATACAACAGAAAAATAACTAACACCATCAAAAAGTGCTTAATGATTGTGCTACAATTCAGTAATTGTGCTTGTAAGCAAATGGGAAAGTGACCAAAGTCTGAAGAGGTCAAGGAAGGCAAGAGTATCTTTGAATACATACTCATACCTTCTTTCACTTTTTTTATTTCCTGAAGCTCATTACATCAGGATGATGTGCTGGTATGAGCTTATCCCCTCAAATGCACTACAAACCAAAAGAGAAAAAAGTTCCTGCCTCCATTCAGGGAGGAAAAGAATGACTCCTGAATTCTGAGCCTTAAGTCATTACAATCAGAAAATCTCAGAGTCTGAAGAAAATCAAAACATTTCTAGTCCAAAAAATAACTGAACAGAAAAAACAAAACAAAACCAAAAACAACCAACTAACTCTCTACTACATACCCAACAAGAAGTCTGACATGTTCTTGTACACTACTGTTGATGGAACAGTTCATTTAGCTATTGAAAAGTTCTAATCAATCATTAGGAAAGCTTTTCTATATAAAGTTATTGCCTAAATTAGGGATAGAGAAGATCAAAGGGCATAATATTGACAACTCTGATGATATTTTTGCAAAATAACATTAATACAGTTAGAATTAAAAGGGAAACAGAAACTAGAAGAAAGCCTTTGCAAAAAAAAAAAAATTAATAATAATATCCAAGACGTGTAGGGAACTAACCAAATCTATCTCTTTATAATCTTCACCCATTGGTGAAGTCAAATCAAATCCTGCCAAGAAGTGATTTGGACTAATTATGAAGCATGACACTGTGAGCTCCTTGAGGACAGGATATTTGTCTTGGAGCATTTTGGTTCCTCATAGGTCAGCACAGTGACTGAACCATAAGAGGCATTCAAGAAATGTTTATTGAATTAAATTAATGCTTAAAAGGCTTAACTCTGTCTTTCAAGACACTTATAGGTTAGTTGATAAGATAAGATTAATGAAATAATTATAAGGCCATAAATAAAAAATAGGATCATAAGATCACAGATTTAGAACTTAAAGGGACTTCTGAGAGGTCTTCTAAGAAAACTCTTCCATTTTATCAGTAAGGAAACTAAAGCCCAGAGAAGTTCCTTGCCCAGGAAGTAGCTGAGCTGGTGTACAAATACATGTCTAGTAGTACTCTTTACTGATCTGAATTATTGAATTCAGTTGTTAAATAAATTCAAGTGTGAGAGTTGGAGTTACAAGCTAAATGCTCTAGGAATTAAGAAAAAATGAATGAGATCTGACAATTTCAAAAGATTCATAATGAAAAACATTATCCACCTACAGAGAAAGAACTGATGAACTCTGAGTACAGATTAAGAAATATTTTTTCCTCTTTATTTTACTTGATTTTTTTTCAACATGGCTAATATGGAAATATAGTTTGTGTGACTTCATACAAATAACGGGTATTGTATTTCTTGCCTTCTCAATGAGAATGGAGGAAGGGAGAAAATATAGAACTGGAAAGGGAAAAATTTTTTTTTAAAAAAAGAAAAAGGCAAGGTCAGTGTGGGCTAAAGTTGCTGGGAGAGATTTCCTAGAAAAAGCTGGATTGGATTTGAGTTTTAAAAGCAATTCCAGGGAATCGATGAGGAAATAAGAATGTTTCAGGCATGAGGCATAGCATAAAACAACAGTCATCCCTAGAGTAAAATCTTTCATTGAATAAGCTATGGGTGGGAGTTCCCCAAATGGATATTAAGTAAATGAGACTTACATATTCATTATTAGCCCATAGATGAGAACCCCAAGATTCTTTGATTTAAAAACCTTCCTGCAGACAGTTTCCTCAACTGTAAAATTAAGATTATCACAATACTTAACACAAAAACAAGGTTTTTGTGAGAATCAAATGAGATAATATTTTTAAAGGGATTTGCATAGTGCTTGGTACACAGTAGGTTATTAATAAATACTCATTCACTTTGTTTATAGACTGATTTGTTCTCTTCCACATATCCCTCTACCCCCAGGATCACATGCTGTCTTTCTCTGATATCTTTCCCTTCATGGTTCTTAATTTTAATCAGATATCTCCCTACATGTGGGTTCTCCTTGGTGTGAGTTCTTATCTCACACAGTCCACCTCATTCTGCATCAACACGTTACATCATAATAAAAATTTGGGGGCGGGGGATGAGGTCAAGGAGAAAGGAATTCACACTGAGATTTGTCCTAAAAATAGCTCTGGATCTTATACCCCAAGAAGGGTTGCTTTGCCAAGACCTAATCTCTCTAATTCTACTCCTGGAGTTTGCTAATTCGGGATAATGCAGATTTGGATCTGCTCCAGGGAAGATTTAGAGCCAAGGGGCAAAGCATACACCTGGTTCTCTGACATTCCTTGTATCCCCAGAATTATATAGACTTTCTAGGGATCACAATATCTAGGTATGACCCAGAACCAGGACAAAGTCCATACTCTGGGTCCTCTAGCACTATTCTGGAATGAATCAAGACCTTTGGGCCAAGTTGAAACTGATTCTTGGACTAAGGCATTCCCAGGGATGACATTTCAAACTAGAGCTACTTACAAATTATCCTAATTCGTTATGTTTTGAATCTGAAGTTTCTCCTGAGACTGTAGAGCTATCTTTCATGGTATATACCTGGCAAGTCTATACTTTTCTAGCCTTAATGGCTATTTTATAATTTCTTGGTCTATGCAGTATTTCCAGGTGTGACCCTGTTCAAAGGCATCCCTACACAAAAGTAGTCTATCTGCTACACTGACTTCTGAGGGTATGGCTATTACACTGTATAGTTGCAGACTAATCAGGATTCCAACTTGTCACAGTGATAACAATCTCTTCTCCCCATTTCCCTCCCCCTTAGAAAGTTAAGTGTCAAGAGTATTTGGAAGTACTGTTGCTTATGAGAGGACTCTTATCTAAGCTCCTGAACCCTACATTAATTCATCTTCTCCCACAGCACAAAATGGAATCATCTCATGCATTCTAAAAATATTCATTCTTCTTTCACTTTGTAAGACTTACATGGAATACCTGTGAGCAACCCTGGCATCACTGGAAAGTATAGGACTCTGAGACAATGAGGGAAAAGAGAAAAAAAAAAAACTAATGAAAAATGTACATTAAAGAGGGTCACCAATGCCATCTGGATGACAGGAGTTTTGACAATAGAAGATCAACAGTTAATATTCTGGGAGTAACAAAATATGTGAAGAAAAAAAAATGTTGGCTCCCTAAAGGAGGAAAGGGTGTCCTAAATTGGCAGGAAGAGGGCATTTGAATTAGGCATTAAAGAAAAGTGAATTCAATAAGTGAGAAGTGGCAGAGGCCCAGGGCACACACACAGCATGGGGGCTACAAAGTGCAGGTGATGTGCAGGTTGTGGCAGGTAGCCCTTCAGATGTTAGACAGCTGGAATCACAAATTTAGAACTGGAAGGGTCCTTAGAGCTCATCTAGTCTAAACTCATTTCACAGAGAGTAAATTGAGATGAAGTGACTGAGCAGAACTCACACAAATAATATGTGACAGGGCTAGGATTCAAAGCAGCAGCATCTGGCCCCAAAGTTAATATTTTTTCCAATATTCCTTATGAAAACAATACAGTAAGCCGAAGTATGTCTGAATGGGTAAAGGGCTTCAAATGCCAGACTAATAAATAAAAAGTTAACTTGGTAATAATAAAAATTATAATGATACATTTATATTGCACAAACTGCATGCAAGGCCCTATGTTAAGCACTTTAAAATTATTACCTTTGATCTTAAAACCACTCTGGAGGTAGGTGCTATTTTTATCCCCATTTCACTGATGAGGCAAAAGGAGATTAAATGACTTACCCAATGTCAAACAGCTATTAAACTATTATGATTTGAACTTGGATCTTCCTAACTTCTGGCTCAGCTGAAAATTTCTTTTTTTCCCCTCTTTTTTTTTAAAAATAAAGCTTTTTGTTTTCGAAATGCATGCATAGATAGTTTTCAACATTCAGCCTCGCAAAATTTTATGTTCCAATTTTTTTTCCTCTCTCCCATCCCCTTACCCCTTCCCCTAGATGGCAAGTAATATAAGTTAAACATGTGCAATTCTTCTATACACATTTCCACAATTATCATGCTGCACAAGAAAAGTCAGGTCAAAAAGAAAAAAATTAGAAAAAAACCCCCAAAATACAAGCAAACAATAACAAAAGTGAAAATGCTATAGTGTGATTCACTCTCAGTTCCCACAGTCCTCTCTCTGGGATTACTCTATCACAAGACTATTAGAACTGGCCCGAATTACCTCTCTGTTGAAAAAAGCCCCATCCATCAGAATTGGTCATCATATAATCTTGTTGCTGTGTACAATGATCTCCTGGTTCTACTCACTTCACTCAGCATCAGTTCATGCAAGTCTCTCCAGGCTTCTCTAAAATTATCCTGCTGATCATTTCTTATAGAACATTAATATTCCATAACATTCATATACCATAATTTATTCAGCTACTCTCCAATTGATGGGCATCCATTCAGTTTCCAGTTCCTTGCCACTACAAAAAGGGCTGCCACAAACAGTTTTACACATGTGGGTTCTTTTCCCTTTTTTATGATCTCTTTGGGATACAGACCCATGAGAGATACTGCTGCATCAAGGGGGGTACACAGTTTGATAGTAGCTGAAAATTTCTAAGCAGAAAAGGGAAGATTTCTGAGCAGAGGGATGACAAGGATCAAAATTACAATGTTATGTGAAAAGAATAGATTGCAAGAACTTCATCTAGTCCTTCTCCCTCATATTTCAGGTAAGGAAAAAATACAAAGAGAGATTTGAGTGACTTGCCTGAGATCACAAAGGCAGTAATTGTTAGAAGGTAGGATTTTCACCAAAGTCCACTGACTCCAGAGCCTATGGTCTTTCTATGGCAGCATATTGCTCTATCACCTAACTTGCTGCTCTGCACCCAGTAGGTGTTTAATATATGTTAAATTAAAATAATGCTCTCCAAAACATATTCTCTCTGGATTTCCTACTATAGAAGCCAACTTTTCTTGGATTAAGATATAAGAACAAGAACCCTTAAGTTACCTCACTTTAATCAGTCAACAAGCACTAAGTGCCTGCTATGGGCCAGACATGGTGCTAATAGTAGGGCATACAAAGACAAAACGAAAAAAACTGTTTTTGCTCCAAGAAGTTCATAGAATAAGGAGACAAAAAACAAACAAACATGCAAGCTATGTACAAACAATATATGGGATAAAGATAATTGTTAGAAGGAAGGCCCTATTATTAAGGGGAATTTAGAAAGGCTTCTTGTAGAAGGCAAGATTTGAGTGGGAATTGATGGAAGTGAGGATGGCCAGGAGTCAGAAATGAGGAGGGAGAGAATTTCAGGCATGTAGGATAGTCAGTGAAAATGCCTAGAATTGGAAGTATCTTGTTTGAGGAACAACAAGGAAGTTAGATTACTGGATCACACAGTACTTGGAGAAAAGTACAGTGCAAGATGGGAAAGATAGAAGACACTTTTATTATTAAGGACTTTTAAAATAAAATTATTATTATTGTTATTATTATTTATTAAAGACTTAAAAAACCAAATAGATAATTTTATATTTGATCCTGGAAGTGATAGGAGCTATTGGAGTTTATCAAATAGAGAGAAGACATTGTCAGACCTGTATTTAGGAAATTGTTGCTTACCCTTCATTTTTGAAGAGGATCAATATTATCGTGGGTGATGTTTTGACTTGGGAATGATTTGGATTTAAGTGAGACAGAATTGCACAAAGTCATCAGTCTCATTCTTTCTTCCAGAATCATCCAAGTCTAGTGTCAAAACAAAAGTCAGGACAACTGGTGATAAACTGGGATATGGTGGATGACCTTGATATTGAATGTCTAAGTAAGTTCTAAGTGTTTTGCTGTGCCTATTGTAGTCACCTTTGTGGCTGTTGGAACTGATTATTCTTCTCTGCCCATTCTGCCAGGGGAAGTCTTCACCTCCTAATTCACTTATGGGTTTGACACCCATTGGTTACCTTCAGTCTGGTTTAACCTGTCTGCTGAGATGATTTTACCGGGTATGGCTACCACAGCCTTGTGGAGCCAAGGATCAGACTTCTACTTTAGGAAGATCACTCTAACAGTGGAGTGGAGGAAGGGATGGACATGAGGGCAGGGAAACACCACCAGCAGGCTACTGCAATAGTCCAGTTGTGAGGTGATGATGGCTGCACTATGGTGATGGTAGTGTCAGAGGAAAGAAGGAAACATAGATAAGAGATGTTAAAAGGTAGACTTGATAGGTCTTGGCAACAGATTATAATTATATTTACTATATATAATTATATAATATATTATGTACATATTATTATAATTGTAATCTGTTTGTTATAGATTACGAGTGGGGATTGAAGGATTACACCTAGGTTTGAGCTTGGGTGATTGGGAAGATGATGGGGTCCTCATCAGTAAAAAGAAAGTTAAGAGAGGGGAGGGCTTAGGTGAGCTTAAGGTACCTATGGGAATTAGTCAGAGATATGAAAGTGAAGGTCAGCAAAAAGATTAGAACTGGGACAAATAGATCTGAGAATCTTCTACATAGAGATTACTGACTCCATGGAAGTAAATAAGATCA
Source organism: Myrmecobius fasciatus (assembly GCA_023553655.1). Taxonomy (NCBI): domain Eukaryota; kingdom Metazoa; phylum Chordata; class Mammalia; order Dasyuromorphia; family Myrmecobiidae; genus Myrmecobius; species Myrmecobius fasciatus. The sequence continues at coordinate 42,544 of JAJPUD010010225.1, read as the reverse complement.
CCAAGTGAAAGAGTATGGAGAAAGAAGAGAAGATGACTTTGGACAGAATCTTAAGGGAGACTCAACATTAATGAATACTACCTGGATTCCAGTAAAGGAGACTGAGAAGGAATGTTTAGATAGATATCATTACAGAGTTTTTCTCTCATGAGAAAACAAAACAAGAAAACAAACCAACTTTCCCTTGATCCTGATATTTCTTCAAACAATCATTTCTATCTTTCTTGGTCTTAACTGTTGAATATCTAGAAGAGTAGACTTCACTTTGCTACCTCCACTTCCTTTCCACCTACTCACCCTTCATCATTTGAGTTTTATCTGTACCATCCTCCTCTATCAGTAAATAGTCAAGCAGAGTTAATAGTTACCCAGATTTTACCAGACACTCATGAGTCTTGAGTACATCTTTCAGAAGGATGGTTCGCAGAGGATCTCTGTCCTGGGGAGAGAGACAAAATAAGGTGGGATAAGTCCATCTATTTATTGATTTGGGGACAGAGATCTCCAAATCTATGTAGGATGAAAAGCAACAAAGTGCAAACTCAACCATGAATATGACCTCAGAGATGCTTAGAACTCAGAACTGTGTGACCTGGAGCAAGTTATTTCATCTCTCTCACCTCAGTTTTCTCATCTGCAAAATGGAAAGGTTGGAATACATGACCTTTATGATTCTTTCCATCCCTATATCCTATATGAATTCTTGACATGGACGGGAAATTTGAGAAGGAAGCAGACAAACATGGTATCCTTTGTAAATGTGAGGAGACTAGGGATAGAAATTTGTGTATTGGAGGGACAACTGAGAGAGAAAGTGGGGCAATTTTCTATGTTCATGTTTGTGATGACACTATGAGTGTAACCCATGTACCTCTAAGTTTATGTAGGCACAAATATGCCCTGAGCTTAAGGATTTTTTGGCAGGATCCCAGAGCTACCATTACTCACCTGTTCACACTTGTAGTAGGACAGGGAGAAATCATCAAGAGCAAAGAAACGACGTTTCCAGTTCTTTCTCTGAAATAGAAGAGAGATGGATGTCTCTTTGTACCTTATTCTCTCCAGGAATCTTATTCTATCCTTGTGTGGCAGGTTCTAAGATACTAGTGTTAAGTATAACATGATATTTGAAGTAGCAAATTTTGTCATTTATTAGCCTTGTAACTTTGGGCAAGTTGCTTTATACCTGTCTGGGCCTCAGTTTCCTGATATGTAAAATGAGAATAATACTAAGTCACAAGTTGTGGTGAAGATGAAATGAAATTATCTATTTTGCCTTATAAATATTAATGGACTATACCAATTTCAGATAATGTGATAGCTAATAATAATTATTATATATAACATCATAATTCTATGTATAGTATAAGATTAAAAATATTATTATTATTATTATGGACAAGTTTATGGGATATTTTGACTCCAAAACAAGATTGTGGATATAAACTTTAAAAGGCTATACAAATATGAGGGTGAAGAGGAGAAGAAGATGGGGAAGAAAAGAAAAAAGAAGAATCCTTAACCTTCCGGGGATTTTTATTGGCTTTTTAGATTGTAGATTTAATGCTCTGAACATTTTGGATAAAAAAAGTCTTACATAGGTGGTATCTCATTCTGGCATAATTTTTATCTCTCCGCACAAATTTCTATGGTACAGCAATTCAATTCAATAAACATTTATTAAGTGTCCTACTATATGTCAGGCACTGTGTTAAGTGTTTGGCAAAAGATAGTCCCTGACCTCAAGGAAATTACAATCTAATGAGGGAGGCAACATGCAAACAAATATTTACAAAGCAAGCTATATACAGCATAAATGGGAAAGCATTGGAATTAAAAAGAGTTAGGGAAGGCTTCTTTTAGAAGTTGGGATTTTAGTTGGGGCTTAACAGAAGTGGTCAGTAGTCAGAGTGGAGGAAGGAGAACGTTCCGGATATTGGAGAAAAGAGAGAATGTCCTGTTTATGGAACAGCTAGGAGGTCAGTGTCATTGGTTTGAAGTATACGTATTGGGGAATAAGGCAGAAGACTGGAAAGGTAGGAGGGGGCTGGGTTTATAAAGGGCTTTGAATGGCAGAGCTTGGCCAGAGTTGTTGGCACTTACCACATTGCCCTGTTTCACACAGTAGCCACTCTTAAGGACAGGTGGCCCAGGAGGGGCTCGGCATCCTGAAGTAGGGATGTAGCTCTGAGACCTTCGGAGGATAGCATGGTGGCTTTGCACACCTGAATCCGTCCCGTCTCCTCCATTCTACAAAAGAACAGTCAATATTTTTTTCTCATCCTGCAAACTCTGACTTAGTCTCTACCTTAATCCTTTTACCCTTCTCCTACCCCAGTCAGATGCTTAGATTTTCCCACAAAAACAAAGTTTTCTCTTACTCCTAAGATAAGACTATTGTCTCAGAGTTCAATCAGAACTAAGAAAACAGAGAGCAGAGGTGACTTGAATGAAGAGAATTGTTTGTGTACTTCTATATCTAAATATCTAAATATATGTATGATCCAATTACATATGTACACACATATACACAAGCATGTTTTCATATACATATGTAAGTATATGTATATATACACATTTGTTTCTTTATAATCTAACCACTGGAGGGCAGGGTAGAGAAGGGAGGACAAGGTGACAGATAAGAGAAGGAAGGAAGCCCAGTATAAATGTTCTCAGTTTGGCCCTTTTCCTCTGTCTCTAATCTCACGGAAGCTATGGTACTAATACTAGTCTAGTATAGTATTGGGTACTAGGGACTAGTCTGAGGTAGCTAGATTGCATAGTAGATAGAGCATTGGATTTGGAATAATGAGATGAGTTCAAATTCTTCCTAAGACTCTTACTAGCTATATATGACATTAGATAAATAACCTAATTGCTGCCTTCCTCAGTTTCCTCAAATGTAAAATGGGGATAATATTACACCTACCTCCCAGGGTTGTTGTAAGGAATGTTACATTATGTTGTAAGGAATGCTACATAATGTTAGATTTTGTTATTGTTATTCTATTTGGCTGCATGGACTATATTCTAACATAGCAGTTAAAACAAGAGGATTAGTACTTCTCTCTTTCACCAATGTAGAGCCCCATTATCTCCACATTTCCACTAATGATAGCTACTTCATTGCAATCACTTTCCAGGTGCTAAGGAAGATCTCAGACCTTTAAATATCAAGGTTTTCTTGCCTATAAACACTATCTGTAGCTCCTCTGAATCATTAATCCAAGACATCATTTCAAGACATATTCCAAAACACATTTCTTTGCATATGTCAAATCAATGATCTCATACCCTTGGTTTTTTCAATCAGGAGCCCCATCCCACCCCCCAATCTGCTATACCTGGTTGATGGGTGTGTGTACCACAACTCCACCAATGATCTCTGTCTTATATGCCACCTGTAGCTTTTTTTCTGAGGGCTGAGGAATTGCTGGACTTTTGGCAACCTCAGTAGTCAGGGGCAGGTTCCCCACTTTGGGCACCTGGAAGAAGAAGAAGCACAGAAAACTTTAGTATAAAAGATAGCAATGAATGTCAGAACTGGGACTCAGTGGCAGAATGGGATCATCTGACTATTAAGTTCATTGCTTTTCTGATGTCAGCTGCTTCTTAGGTTCACACAAACAAGTCTGCTAATTGAAGACTTCAGAAGCAAATGGCAGATTGAAGAGAATCTGCTAAGGTGAATGTTTTGAAGGCTCCCTGAGTCTTATCAACAATAGGACCTATGAACTGGCAGTCCCAGAAGCTTCACCTGAGGACTCAGCTTTTGCCTTTCAATACAGGAGTACCAGACCATTCCTGTCCTTACATATATTCCCTCTGACTCCCTCTCCTCATCTCCACCCATTATAAATAGAGTTCTTTGGGGAAAGATCTCTTTCCTTCTCTTGGGTAGTTAGGAAATTGTGTTGGATCAGGATATGGTCTCCAAGAAAGTATTCACAATCCCTATCTTATATGGACACAGAATACTAGGAATACTAGGAAGCTCAAAGCAGGCTGTATCTCTTACATATTCTAGTAAGATAGCTAGATGGCTCAAGGCATTGAGTGCTGCCCCAAAGACTTACTAGTTTTCTAACCTAAGCAAATTATTCAACCTCTCTCTGCCTCAATTTCCTCATCTGTAAAATGAAAATGCTAATAATAACAACACCACAACCTGGGGTTGTCAGGAGGATCAAAAAAGATAACATCAGTGAAATATTTTGCAAACATTAAAGTACTTGGTAAGTGCTATTATTTATCATCATCATCATCATCATCATCATCATCATCATATTTTGACCTCCCAAGAACTCCCACTGGAGATCTTCCTCAGGGTTAACATTAATCCATTAATAGCTACTCATTGGCTTCAGGAATTCAACCAGTTCTGAGTCTACTTCACTAGCTCAAGCCCCTCCATCTTGTTTATTAGCTTAAGAAAGAAAACTTTATCAAATAAATGCTTTGCTGAAGATCAAGTATCTTTGTCTCTGGCACCCCTGCTCTCATTCCCTACTTCCATTTTAAGATATCTGTATTATAAATTGGACAAAAAATCTGGCAGAAAGAATGCATCTCTGACATTTGAGGTATACTCTATAACTTCCTTTCTAAAACAATTGAGAATCTCTAGCCTTTTTTAACTCACCCCACTTTAAAAGAAAATCACAATAATTTCATTCACCCTTCCCCTAACCACATAATAGCTGACCTCCTAGAAATGAACTTACTTAGCTAATCTAATCTTCAAAAGTAGATTAAAGTCATTCCCAGTCCACTTTTCCCATATTTCCCTGAGCTATGATTAAGTGTTATAAGATCCTTGGGATGAATGGGTTTTATTCTAGTTTCTTTCACTGGTTCCATAAGAAACAACCCCTAGAAAGTAGAATGGAGAATAAGCCTAAACTGGGAAAAGGCTGTAGTCTAAGAGGAAGAGAGTCCCCGGAGAGCAGGTGTCATGAGCAATGATGATGTCAACTTTCACAATGACAAACTTGGAAAAAAAATTTGTTTTCTGTTCTTGACTGTCAAACCATTTGAAGGAAGACAGAAAGACCTTACTAGGATCTCTAAAATACTGTTTGCTCCTGACCAACAAATAAGAATATAAGGAAATTCTTATTTGCTATCCTGAGGAGTTTTTGAGTTTTATTCCATAAATTTCTTGTGGCTCTTATCAGTATTGTAACTCTTCTCCATATAGGACACTTATCAGAGCAACTTCATAGACTCATAGAATGGTAGAAATAAAAGAGAGGTCCAAGGGGAAGTCATTTCCACAAGACCACATAACTAATTAATATCAGTGCAAGGCTTCCTAATTTCCTTTTGCACTACATGTGCTAGAGTTGGGACAGGCAGGAATACCAGGGTTTATGGGGAACCTCCACTATAGCCCTTGGTGGTGAGAGATCTTTTGGCCAGGAACCATTTCCTGGAAGAGAAGCTGGAGGTGAAGAGGTGGGCATTTAAGTGGAGGTAGCCCCCAACAAGACAGGACCTTTTGGGGGAAGGGACAAAGAGAAAAGTGGGGACAGGGAAATGAAGGGAGGAAGAAAAAGAGGGAAGGGAAAGAAGAGAGAGGAAGAGAAAAAGGAATAGAGACAGAGAGACCAAGGGGACCTGCCTGAGGGCAAGTAGAGAAAAATCCAAGATAACAAGAAATAAGCCAGAATTCCCAAGATACCAGAGAAATTGAAATTTAGAAAAAGTCAAATGAAGGTGCCTTGGGATGGATAGACAAAGCTGGTTTAAAAGCTCGTGCCACCTTCCAATTCCAATAGACTTGTGATGGCAAGTGTCATTCTCATCCAGAAAGAGAACTATGGAGACTGAATGTGGATCAAAACATATTTTTCTCTTTTTTATTGTTGTTATTGTTTGTTTGCTTGTTTTTTCTCTTGTTTTTTTTTTCTTCTTTTGAGCTGTTTTTTCTTGTGCAGCATGACAAATATAGAAATATGTTTAGAAGAATTATACATGTTTAACCTATACAGGATAGCTTACTGTCTTGGAGAGGGGAGCAGAGAAGGCAGAAAAAATTGAAACGCAGGGTTTTCCACAGGTGAATGCTAAAAGCTATCTTTTCATGTATTTGGAAAAATGAAATGCTGTTTTTAAAAAAATTATGTCACATTCAGTAAAGGATGAGAGTCTAAGTCCTGAAAGTACCTTTAAAGAGCAAAACAGCTGGAGGACTTGATACAGACTCTGATGGGATTGATATCTATCAGTGTTTCTTCACAAGATGGGTTAGGCTACCCCTCTTCCTTCCCTCCTTTAGTTTTCCCTAAAAAAGAGAGAAAGCTATTCTCGCTTCTTAATTGGCTCTTGCCTACTTTGACATAACTTCCTTCATCTGAGGTTGTAAAAAGCCTAGATCACATGTAGTCAGGTCCTGGCTAAAAACCATGCAAAGTTCTCCTGTCCTTCATCATATCCTGTCCTTATGAAGATGAGGAGGGAGTTGTGTTCAGAGAAAGTAAGAACTACTATACTTTTATGGTATATCTTTGCTGTTTTAGGGCAAAGTAAACCTCCTTTGGTGAACTTTCAATGACTTGTGAATGCCTCATTTCATCCCAACAATAAATATAAACTAAGAGGGCTGCCATGAGAGATGCTTCCAATACAGACAATTCCCCTGTATCCTGAGCCACTGTTGAACTATTAAAGACACAGGCATGGTAGGAAACTCAAAGGCAATTGCCCCTTTGTAATAGGGGAGATCTTTAGTTCACACACCCTGTATAACCTGTGAGTCATTTATCCTGAGTTTCAATTTTCTAATCTATAAAATTTTGGTTTTTAAGCCAGTCTTATTCTATGATTCCTTATGATCTAATAGTTGCTATTAGAAAGATACTCAGAGAAAATCACCTTCATTGCTTAATTGGGTGTCCTTTTCACTGCATAATTTTCTTTTTTTTTTCTTATTTGTGGTTTTTTTTTTTTAATTTTAATTTTTTTTAATTAAAGCTTTTTATTTGTATAACATATGTATGGGTAGTTCCCCAACATTGATCTTTACAAAGCTTTCCATTACAAATTTTACCCCCAGTCCCCTCCCCTCCCCTAGATGGCAGGAAGTCCACTACATGTTAATAATGTTGAAATGCTTGAGAAGTTATGTCACTGCATAATTTTCAAAGCCTTCTAAGGAATATGTGTGATTTGCTGTTATACGCTTTTCTTGAAATACCATATACTTGTCAGCAGTAACATTTGTATTATAATAATTCAGCATCTTCAGGAATTATCAGATTTAAAGTGAGAAAAGACCTTCAACATCAATTCAGTCCCCTCATTTTTAGATTATCAATGAGTCTCAGAAAGAAAAAGAGTTGCCCAAATGTTACAAAGCCATTTAGAAGCAGAACTTAAGATCAGGCCATGGAAGGAAGGGCTAAAGGATCTAGAGAGGAGAAGAAGGAGGAAAAGGAGGAGGAGGAGGAGGAGGAGGACAGCTCTGAAGCTGTCTCTAGGTACTTGAAGACCTGTCATATAGAAGATGAATTAGTCTTGTACTGCTTGGTACCAGAGGGAAGAACTGAGAATAGCCCATGGACATGGACATGGCAAAGAAGTAAATTAGGTTTGATATGAGCAGGCATGTGAGGGAGCAGGCTCCAACAGGCTGGAAGCCTATTGTTAAAATTTCAGTGTGAGTATTTATGCCTTGGAATGCCAAATGCTTTAAGTCATGGTTTAATATTGTTCCTTTTAACTGCCTAGATTTGAGAAAGAGATGGAGAAAATGTTAATATTGCAGATCCGACTTAAAAGTGAGTCATGTGCTCTGAAAAGTTAGTTGTTAGATGTTCATCAGCAAACTCCTGGATATAAGGGAGCACTTTCCTAACAACTGGAGCAATGCAATTAGGCAATGTCATGTATGCTGCACCAGGAGTGCTTATATGAGGTGTGAAGCTGAATTTTCTTCAAGTCCTGATATTCTATAATTCCATGAAACCCTCCTAAGAAAACTTATTTGTAGAACCAGGGAAGACAAAACATATATTTGAGGTTAAAAGAATTGAGTGGTAGGAGCAGCTAGATGGCACAGTGGATGGAGCACTGACCCTGAAGTCAGGAGTACCTGAGTTCAAACCCGATACTTAAGACTTCCTAGCTATGTGACCCTGGGAAAGTGACTTAACCCCAGTTGCCTCAGGGGAAAAAAAGAATTGAACGTTAGCCTTCTTAAACAGAACAACACATCATTCAAGAGTGATACAATTAGAAAATAGGAAGTCTGACAGCATTAGATAAAAGTTTTGACATCAATAATACAGAGAGCTTCCCAATACACATCAATACACACATTCAATGATATACTCCCTCTCTGTCTCGCCTACTCTTGCATGAGAAAACCCAAAGAAGCTATGATTTTGTCAGCATGGGGGAAACTTCCTCCATCAAAGCCGGGTAGATTCAAAACAATTTCTATGGCTTAATGAGCCTGAAGCCCAAGGTGACCCAATCCCCAAACTTCAATCTCTCCTTTCTTCACTGGGTCCTTCCCTGAAGCTGACAATACACCCAAGCCTTTTCCATCCTAAAATTAAAAAACAAAAACAAAAACAAAAAATTTAATTTGCCCTGATGATTGCAGTGAGCTTTAAATCCATATCTCTTCATCTCACTCATGACTAATCTTGAGAAAGCTATTTAGACAGAGTGCCTCCACTTCTCTCACCTCTTAACTGATTTCTAACCACATGGTTCAACTGAAACAGATCTCTTCAAAGTTAGCAGTGATCTTTTAATTGTCAAATCTAATGGTCTCCTCTCAATACTTACTCTTTTTGGCCTCTGCCACCTTTGATATCGTCACTCTCGAATATTCTCACTTTCCTAGGTTTTTCATGACATGACTTTTTCCTTATTCTTCACTTACATGTCTGACCACCCTTCAGTCTTCCTTTCTAGCATATTTATGCCATACCCAATAAAGAAGGATGTTTCCTCAAGACTGTTCTGGCCCTCTCCTTTTTTCTCTCTGTAATCCCTCACTTAATGATCTCATCAGCTCTCTTGGGTTCAATTATCATCTTTATGCAGGTGTTTCTCACATCAATGTAACCAGCCCTAGTTTCTCTCCCGAGCCTTCTTCTGCATCACCAACTGCCATTTTTACATCTCAAACTAGATGTCCCTAAAGGCAAAAAAACTCAACATATTCAAAACAGAACTCATTATCTTTACCCAAAAAACATCCCCTCTTCTGAACTTCCCTAATAAAGGACACCACTGTTCTCTCACTTAGCCAAAGCATCTTCAACTCATTCAATATATCTAACCTGTTGCCAAATATTATTTTAAAATATATTTTCATCATGCTTGTCCATGAATGGTCCCTTTTTTCCATTCACATAAGTACCATCATTGTTCAAGCCATCATTGCCTCTACCTTGAGGTATATAAAAGGCACAAAAGACAGAAAAATATCCTTTCATTGGTCTCATCTCTTGCCACTCCAATTCTTCCTCTACTCAGCTGTCAAAGTGACTTAACTAAACTATGTTATTTTCTTATTCACCAAATGCCAGTGGCTCCCTACTATCCTCTGTTTGGCACTTAAAGCCCTTTGCAATCTGTCCCCTTCATCCCTTTCCAATATTCTTACATTTGACTCCTTCCTATACACTGCATACACTGACCTTTTTTGTCCCCTTTAAATGCATTATTGTTTTCCCAAATCAGTGCTTTTGCACCAACTGTCATCCATAACTGGAATGCCCTCCTTCATCTCAGCTTCTTAAGATTTCCTAGTTTCCTTCAAGACTCACTAAACAGGATCAGGAGAACATGGTACACAGTAACAGTAAGATTATGTGATGATCAATTATAATAGACTTAGCTCTTCTCAGCATCTACAATGATCTAAGGAAATTCCAATAGATTTGGGATGGAAAATGTCATCCACATTCAAAGGGAGAACTACACAGACTGAATGTAAATTAAAGCATAGTATGTTCACCTTTTTGTTTTGTTTTGCTGTTGTTGCTTACTTGCTTTTTCTTTCTCGTGGTTTTTCCCCTTTTGGCCTGATTTTTTTTTTTTTTTGGCACAACATGACAAATATAGAAATATGTTTAAAAGGATTGTGTATATATAATCTATATCAAATTGCTTGCTGTTTTTGGGGAGGAGGTAGGTTAACAGAGGGAGAGAAAATTTTGGAACGCAAAATCTTACAAAAATGAATGTTGAAAACTATCTTTACATGTATTTGGAAAAATAAAATACTACTGAGGAACAAGAAAGAGAATGTAAGCACCAGGCAGGTAGAAAGTATCTTCTTTGTATTTGTAAGGCACTTAGTACAGTACACATAGTAAGTGCTTAATAAATGTTTATTCACTATTGAAAAAAAAAAAAAAAGACAGCTCAGATTCTACCTTCTTTAGGAGGCCTTCCCAAGCCCCTCCAGTTACTAGTGCCTTCCCTTTGAAATTTCCTTTCTATTACATATATATATATGTATATGTATATATTTATATTTATATATCCTATACCTCCCTATTACACACACACATATATATATGTACATATATATATATCCTATAACTTCCTATAACCATATATATATATATATATATATATATATATATATATATATATATATATATATATATATATATACACAAATATAAACTACATAACCTGCTCTTTGCTGTCTTCCAATCATCAAGTAATTTCCTTGAGCTTGATTTTACCTTTCTTTGTATGTCTCACATCTACATGGTACCTGCCACATAAGTGCTTAAATGTCTGTACAGGTCCAAAAATATTATCTTGGAGGACTCTTCTACATGCAGATAGAGGAAGACGGCATGAACCCTAGTGCAGCCACTCATCAGGGTTCAGTGATTCTTCTAAAGGAAGCACCTTTAAACCACAAACTGTCTTTGTTGCTCTGGGCTCATCTACAAAAGCAGCATTTGGCCAAGCAACCCTTTGAAGTGAGAGGAGGAGCTGGAAGACTGGTGAAAGAGTTCCAACTTCTCTCCTCCCCCATCTCATACACTTTATCCTTCATTTTGCACTATAAGTAAAGCACATTGTGATTCTTAAAGAGCTCTCGAAATTTTGGCTGCTACTATTATTGTTACCAACTTTGAACTTGAGTTACCCTAGAAATTTCCCAAAATATGACTGACCAGAAGCCTTCCTAAGAATCCTGAAGTGATCCTACCACAGAGGGGACTCTCTATGTACTTCCCCCTGGCCAGAACTGGATCTCAAACTTTCAGTTTAACTTGTGGTCAATCAGTCATGGTGCAAGAATAGGTAGCTGGGAATTAGCAGAGGAGTAGGTCAACTGGGAATCCCCCTATTTTTGTCCAAAATTCCCTCCAGTATCAATTAGATCCTGGACTGGAAAAAAGGTTCTTTTGCTTACATGAAGGATGGGAAAGGAACCATACATACTGTGATTTTGCTGGCTTGATTCAGTGCTTCTACCCAATCCTTCAGGTCTTTCTGGTCATTGGCTTGCAGGAAATAACGCTGAGAAAGGGCATTGATGACTGCAAACAGACAGGCAACAAGACAAAAACAAAATAAATTCCCAATCAGCATTCAGGTGACCAATAGAGGCATCAATGAGCAAAAACTCATCTTTGAGATGAGGTTGCACAGGCTCCATAATGCAGACCAGACAAATTTCCATGACACCAGGCTACTCTGGAGGAGGAAAAGGCTATTACTACTCTCTCTTCTGCTCTAAAAATATATCTCACTTCACTAGGAAAATGCCTACTACTCCATTTCCCAACAAGCTGATTTTCATCTTGAAGACAATCAATAAGACACACCCTTGGACTCCTTTTCTAGGATTAGTAATGGATTTATGATACACCCTCTTTCTCTTAACCAGTATCCCTTATTATCAGTGGCATGTAGACAAGGAGTGGTTAGAATATAATCACTTGTGAAATAAAATCCAAATCCAAATGACTGAGTTCCCCAGGTCTCTTTTGGGTCAATAATTGATTTATTTATGAGCTCCCTATGTTTCTTGTTTAGCTTGGCTGTCTATAGAATCCAAAGAATCACCAACATTTTTGAGTTGGGCAATGAATGAAATATCTAAATGATAAATAGGAGATTTTGCTTTAAAATAAATTTTGTTTAAATTTTATTGATGCTTTTTGTTTTTGGCATTATAATCATTTCTAGAAATTGACCATTTTGTACCATCCCCCACTCCACACCTCTTCCCATCAAAACTAAACCCTCTTTGGGAATAAAGAAAAAAAGAAAGTAAAAGTGTCCTAAGCACTCATCACATCTGATTATATACACTATATTCTGCCTCTCTGCAAAGAGGAATGAAGCGTAGCTCTTAGTCTGTTCTCTGGGACCACTACCAATTTTTTTAGCACCTCAGATTCTTGTTTCCTTTTAGAATCTTTTCATTTACATTACTCTAGTGATTGTTTATATTCAATATTGAATATTATACCATTCAAGGGGAAGCACGTTAATTTATTTCCTTTATAGTACTTCAATCATCTGTGATTCCTTCAATATGGGTATACCTTCCTCTGCTAAATGAGGTGCAATCCCTTCATGCTTTGGTAAATATGGTGGCTAATCTGCTGGTGAAGAGACTCTCTGAACTGGTCTTCAGATAACAATCTAGTCCTGACCTGTATTGAAAGCTTTTTCAACTTGGCAGGACATGCCAAGAGTTTATAGAGCCCTTTTACACCAATCATGAACCCCTGGTTATCTCTGTGCCACAATGAAGCGCCCACTCTAATCAGGCTTTAGTGAATGTGAATTATAGGGGTAGGAAAATCCCATGAGATAGATGCAGACTCCAGAGCCACAAGACAAACAAGACAGCAGGAATCCTGGCTGCTATCTTTTTGTATTAATCACAGCTTTTTTTAAGTAGGCAGGGACTGAAAAATCATTCAGTCCAAATCTTTCCTTTAATTTTTTGTTTCAGACCCTTCATTTTGTCTGACATAAAACTGAGATCGAGAGAGTTTTTGGCTTACTGCCACCTAGGTAGTAAGTAGAAGAATCAGGATTCCAACCCAAATCCTGAGGCTAAATCCAGAAATTTTTTTCTCCACTCTTCTGTCCTGTCTCCTCCATGCCATCTATTAAAATGCTGTCCATATAGTGAACTCGTAATATACCATTGTCAATGCTGGCAGATAACTAATAACTGATAGCCTTCAAAGTTGGCTAGATCAATAATCGTCATTTAACAATAGCTTCCAACTTTCCAACAAAGAATATTTGTAAATGAATATCCCTTGATATTGCCATATTAAAAGCCCTGGAAACATATATACATACACATGTATGGTATGTATGTATATATTTTGTAGTCATTTCAATAGTGTCTGGTCAACTCTTTGTGAGTTTTCTGGACAAACATACTGGAATGGTTGGCCATTTCCTTCTCCAGTGCATTTTCCAGATAAGGAAACTGAGATTCAGGAAGTTGAAATGTCATATTTATTATATATTGTAAATATAAGACACACACACATACACACACACATACACACACACACACACACACACACACATACACACACACACACACACACACACACAGAGTCGTGTCTAATTCTTCCTGACCTCATTTGGGGTTTGCTGGGAAAACATACTAGAGCAGTTTGTCATTTCCTTCTTCAGTGCATTTTCCAGATGAGGAAACTGAGGCAAACAGGATTAAGTGACTTGTCCAGGGTCACATAGTTGGTAAGTAACCAAGGCCAAATTTGAACTCAAATCTTCCTGATTCCAGGTCCAGTGCTCTATCTACTGTATCACCTAGCTGCCCCACCCCGGTACATACTATTGATGTAATATTGTGCATAATATAGATATTTTATTTCTAATTTTCTAGTGCCAAGAAGACTGAAATATCAATGCAATTTTTCTCTAGTCTGTATGATTATTGGGGGGAGGGGGCTAATTCTTGAGAGATCAGAAAGACCTGGTTTCAAAATCTGTCACTAACATTAGGTATATTATCATAGGTGAGTCATAATTCCTCTCAAACCTCAGATAATGCTTATAATTCCTCATTCATAGAGTTGTTACATGGCTCCAATGAAATAAGGTGCTCTCTATGAAACATTAGCTAGGTCAGTTATTGGTATCATTATTTCTTCAGATTGAAGATATCCTGCTGTGATGGCAGTCTCTCTCTCTCTCTCTCTCTCTCTCTCTCTCTCTCTCTCTCTTACACACACACACACACACACACACACACACACACACACACACACACGTCTGTCTGTCTCTCCCTTTCTCTCCCTCTCCCTTTCTCCCTCTCTCCTTCCCCTCCTGCCCCCCTCTCTGATCTCAGAGACATGAGACAATCTTTGCCACTCATTAGCTGTGTGGCTCTGGACTGCCTGTCTCCAAACTTCAGGTTCCACACAGTAAAACTGAACTAAATGATTTAGAAAATGTCTTTCAACTTATGCAGTCTATGGTGATCCCTCAGACATACTCAAGTCTGATTTGTCATACAGTCACAGGACAGTTACTGTACAGGAAGCAATTGTGAGAACCAACAAAAATCTCTTTTCCCAGAGCAAGATACTACTCACCAAAGCAAAATGGAGTTTTTGGTTTCTGTTTTGGAGTGGCTATATTCACCTAAAAACAAAAATAGTGAGATTTATACACATTATGCAATATATATATATACATATACATCTATATATCACATAATATATAATACAGAAATATATAATATATCTGGACAGAGAAAGAAAAAGATGGAGACAGAGAGAAACAGAGAGGAAGAAAAATATGGAAACAGAAAAAGAAAGAGAGGGAGACAGAGAAGATGGAGGGAGGGAAAGAGAAAGAGAGAGATAGGAAAGGAAAGAGGAGAGAGAGAGATAGAGGAGGAGGAGGAGGGAGGGAAAGTGAGAGGGAGAAAAAGATAAAGACAGAGACAGAGATGGAGACAGAGAAAAGAAGGAGGATAGGAGAGAAAGAAAGAAACAGAGACAGAGAAGAGGGAGAAAGAGGGAGAGAGAATGAAAGAGAATATGGACATCTTTCAATATCTTGAAAAGAAATTTCAAAAGTTCTGAGGTCCACCAAGACTCTGGCCCCCAACATCTTTATTGGCTACATCTCTACTTATTAATATATGAACCCCACACATCTCAGGTTCCAATATAACCAAGGAATGAAGGAAGTAGCCCATCATCACTCTTCCTCCCTTCTCCACCCAATTAGGTTACCTGCTCTTGATATGGGCCGTGACCAAGTATTTGTAGTAAGCAATCATATTCTATGCTAACATCAGGATCTCCTTGCCAGATTTCCCAATTTTGGCCACATATGGAGCAGCCAAGGATCATACTGGTGAAGAAAGGAAACTGGCCAGGGTCTGAGGGCTCCTGTTACCACATGTGCACACCCTGAAGCTCTGACAGGCAATGGCCAGTCCTCTCACTTTTTCTTTCCAGCCAAAAGTGTTCACTTATTTGTTCTTACCTACAGCCTCTGCTTGGTCCTATAATTGGCTGATTCCATCTCTAATAGGAAGCACATCTCTGATAGGAAGTTTATGACTTGGAATGTAAGTTCATTGAAAATAGAGATTATTTCATTTTTTTGTGCTTGTATCCTCAGCACCTGGCAGTGCCTGGCCCAGAGCAAGCACTTAATATGTACTTGTTGTTCAGTTGAGGACAACTTTCTGCCTCAAGATCAAGTTCATGTCACAGTATTTTGTCATTGCTTATATTATCAACCCATTCTTTGGCCTTAATTTTTGGCTAACAGCATGCCTCTTAACTGTGTCTCCTTTCTGGATGACTTCCTGAATTCACCCTGACAGTATGCTCAGTTTCCTCATCGATAAAATGGAAATGACCATATTCTTACTGCCTACCTCACAGGATCCTCATGAGAATGAAAACAACACAAGATGTGAGCTATTCATAGACTTATCATTTTTGTCTGTCTAGCTGAAACTCTTAGTAACTTGCTTGATCCAATGGACTCCCTTATGTTAGAGAGTATAGTGGGAAACAGCCTGGAAATGAAATCAAGAGAACTTGGTTCAATTTAAACCTCAGCTCTACTTACTACTTGTTATCTGTGTGATCTTGGACAAGTCACTTTCTTAGTCTGGGGTTCAGTTTCCTCACATGTAAAATGAAGCAAGTTTAGAGCAGTTGCTTTAAGGTCCCATCTAAGCCAAGATTTTAATGGTATTCTCAAATTTCACCTGCCCGTTTGGTTAGAAACCAAAGCTTGCTGTCTTCTCCAGTGGCCTGTGACATCTGTTTGCTGCTTGGTTACCAATTTACAGCCTCAGCCAAGGCTCTCCTAGTATAGGACAACTGTTTTTATCTTTTGGTTCAAATATGAGTTCATATTGTCAATGGAAAAACCATTACCTCAAGACCTGACTTCTAATTTATAATGTTTGTTTGCCTCTGATTCACCAGGATCCCAAGAAACTACGATCTTCATAGTGCTCTGATAGCAAATGGAATTTCTTAGGTTGTCCAACTCATTAGCCAAGATGCAGTATGAGACTGAACCAGGATGTGACTTATAAGGAATCATTAGAGAGCAAAGGAGTCATATATGTGTACCACAAGCCATAGACAGCTCACAATCCACCTCAGTGCATCCTGAATCAGATTAAAATGTAATTGGTAAATAATTAACAAAATAAATAAAAATTAAATATAACAAAAATAATACTACATGCGTTTTTTAAGTCAATATGCAACCTACTGGGATTCTTATAGTATGTGGTTTAGTGATTCTCATTTCAATTTCAATTTGACATACAGCAATAGAAGACTGATACTTTCAGTCAAGAATATGGTTCTCTTGATAAGCAGATGTATTTATCAAGATTGCCCTGCAAGGTCACCCATCTGTGGGAGGAGGGCTTTGGGGGAAGATGTGGGAAATGGGTGGGGTTCCCCTACAGTATGAAATAGAAATAGCTACTCCATAGCTGAGAAGGCAATCTACAGCATACTCATATCAGATAGAAACCCAAACCACATGAAGGAACAAACTTTTCTATGCATGCCGCTGTAAAAGCCAGCTCCTCCCAGTCAGTCTTTGGCAGGAAGTAGATCTGGGATTGCCCCAGAGGAGATGGTACCATCTTGAGATCTGTGATGAGTACCTGTGCATGTGCATTCTGGTCCCAGTTCTGTCATGGATAATTTGGCTGACTCCATCATACAGAACCAGCCTTAAAAGCAGATAAAGTATAAAACCAAAGATAGGAGTGCAGAAAGGTAAAATTATTTCCCTGAAGTCATACAGCCATGGACTTCTCTCAGTTCGGTGCTCATTTCACTATGCTAAGCTGCTTCCAAAGGTCACCCATATATTATTTGAAGGGCACTAGGCAGCCCCTAGACCTCAAAATCTCTCTTACTGCCTGTCCTGGTGCCTTCCTTTAAGAATTATCTTTCAAAGTAAAGTAGGAGTAAAACTTTAACTGCAGAGTATCAGTTAACATTTTGAAGGGTGGGAATGAAAATGGGAATTGATCAACAGTTAATGGAAGCCCAGATATTCACTGAAATCAGCCCTAGGGCAGATCTATAAAGGGAGGCGGGGAAAACAGGCAAAAGGAAGGAGGTTCTGAAAAGATATCAAAGGCACATTTCCATTATTTAGAAAGATCACTAGATTTGAGTAACTAGGTGAGGTTGACAGAGAAAGACTGAAGCACTGATGAAATTAGTTCCAGAGGCAAACAAGGAAGAGCACTGATGGGGATAAGTTCAAGCTGGTAGTAGCAGACTTTGTGGAGGTCATGGGTAGCCCCACCTTGTTGCATCCAACCAGAAATCTGAGTTATGCTCATATCATCTTTGCTGAATCCCTCTTTATTATAGCCCACCATGCAAGCTGTGTCATGGAATCTTTCCTTTTCCCTCCCCCCATGTCACATAGTATCTTTCCTCTCATCCCCTCACCCTACCTTATGGTATCTTTCTCCTTAATAGCTAATCAACTCTTTTAGGATGCTAAATCCCTCTATTGATTTAGCCTGCCAGCTAAGGGCATATTCTCCAACCTCATGGGGTATTCCCTTTCTCCTGGTTATTCTCCTGTGAATTCCACTAGGGAACTTGCCTTTCCATTGTTAATTGTTATATGCTCTCCCAACTCTGTTTCACTTTTACCATTCTTAGTGTCTATTGTTTCTCTTCACTTTTTCTGTAACCTCTTCCCTTAAATAAACCTACCTTTTGCCAAAGAGAATGACTATTGTGAATTCTTCACATGACTGAACCCCAACATTAGGTGCCTACATCAAACTCAACATTTGGTCCTGAAACTCAACCACATCATTTGGTGCTGAACTCCAAAGACATCATTTGGGGCCAAAATTGCTCTCCTAGAGAAAGGTATCCATATGGGCAAAAAGATTCCAAAATGAAACTCCCAGAAATATAGCCAAATTCCAGAGCTCCCAGGCCAAGGAGAAAATTTTGCAAACAGTCAAAATGAAATTCAAATATTGTACAGCCACAGTCAGGATAACACAAGATTTAGCAGTTTCTACATTAAAAGATCAGAAGGCTTGGAATATAATATCCTGGAGGGCAAAAGAGCTAGGATTACAACCAAGAATCACCTACCTAGAAAAACAGAATATAATCCTTCAGAGAAAAATGGATATTCAATGAAATAAAGGACTGTTAAACATTCATGATAAAAAGACCAGAGCTGAACAGAAAACTGGACTTTCAAATACAAAACTCTAGAGAAATATAAAAAGGTAAACAGGAAAGGGAAAACATAAGTTACTTAAGCATAAACTGTTTCCATTCTTACATGGAAAGATAATGTTTCTAATTCATAAGAACTTTCTCATTATAAAGTCAGTTAGGAGTTTATATAAGCAAAGGGCACAAGTGCTAGTTGAATATAAAGGAGCACTATCTAAAAAAATAAAATTAAGGGATGTGGGAGGAACACAGTGGGGGAAAAGGGCAAGGAAGAGGTAGAACGGGGTAAATTATCACACATAAAAGAGGCCAGAAAGAGCTAACAGTGGAGGGGAAGATATGGGAAATAAGGAGGAGTGAGTGAACCTTATTCTCATCAGAATTGGTTCAAAGAGGGAATGCACTTGCTTGGATAAAGAAATCTATATTATGGGGCAGCTGGGTGGTGCAGTGGATAGAGCACCAGCCTTGAAGTCAGGAGGACCTGAGTTCAAATCTGGCCTCAAACACTTAAAACTTCCTAGCTGTGTGACCCTGGACAAGTTACTTAACTCCAATTGCCTCAGCAAAAAATAAAAACAACAACAACAACAAAACAAACAAACCAAAAACAAACAAACTATACTATCCTGTAGGATAGTAGAAGGGGAAAGGGATAAAAGTAGTGTGTGTGGAAGGGAAGGGAAGACAGTTTGCTGGGAGTAATCAGAAGCAAAACACTTTTGAGAAGGGACAGAGTGAAAGAAGAGACAAATAGAATAAACAGGGGGAAATACAGTTAGCAAGAGTAATTATGGTTAAAAAAAATTTTAAACAAGTTTCTCTGATAAAGGCCTCATTTCTCAAATATAGAGAACTCAATAAAATTTATTTAAAAAAGTAAGAGCCCTTTTCTAACTGATAAATGATTAATAGATACGAACATTTTTATATGAAGAAATCATAGCTATCTACAGCCATATTAAAACAAAAAACCACCTCACTATATATTGAAGAAATGCTAATTAAAATAATTCTGAAGTACTACCATATACCTATTAGACTGGCTAATAGGACAGGAAAAAAAAAAGACATGATGTAGGGGATGTGGGAAAAATGAGATATTAATACACTGTTGGTAGAGTTTTGAGCTTATCCAACCACTCTGTAGAGCAATTTGGAATTATGCCCAAAGGGTTATAAAACCATGCAACTTAGCAATATCACTACTAACTCTGTATCCCAAAAAAGACAAACAAGAAAAAAAGAAAAAGGGTCTATACATATGAAAATATTTATAAAATCTCTTTTCTGGGGGTCAAACAATTGAAATTGAAGTGATGCCATCAATGGGAGGATGGCTTAATAAATTATAGTGTGATTATAATGAAAGACTATTGTTCTATAAGAAATGATGAGCGGTATGCTCTCAGAAAAACTTGGGAAGACTTCCATGAGCTGATGCAAAGTGACATGTACTGTGTACAAAGTAACAGCAATATCATAAGATGATCAACTGAGAATGACATAACTATTCTCAGCAATACAATGATCTAAGACCCCTCTGGAGGATTTATGATTTAAAAAAATGCTATCCATCCCCCCAAAAAAAGAACTGATGATATCTGAATTAATATTAAAGCATACTTTTTTTTTACTTTATTTTTCTTGAGGGTTTTTTTGTGGGGAGGAGTCTATGTTTTCTTTCACAACATGACTTATGGAAATGCTTGCATGACTGCATATGTATAACCTATGTTGAATTGCTTACATTCTCAATGAGGAGGGGTGGAAAGGAAGGAAGAGAATCTGGAACTCAAAGTTTTAAAAACTAATGTTAAGATTTGTTTTTACATGTTAACTGGGAAAAATAAAATACTAAATAAGTTGAATGTGGGAAAAGAAAGAAATGAGCAAGGTGTTCTCAGAAAAACCTGAACTGATGCTAAGTGAAATAAGCAGAATTAGGAGAACAATGCACACAGTAAAATCAGTGTTGTATGAGGAGCTATCATGAATTACTTAGCTATTCTCAGCAATACAATGATTCAAGATAACTCTAAAGAACTTAGGATAAGAGATGCTATCCATATTCAGAGACAGAACTGGTAGAACCTAAATGCAGATTGAAGATACATTTTCTTTATTTTTCTTGTGTTTTTTTTTTTCAGAATGACTTACATGGAAATGTGTTTTTCCTAAGTACACATGTATAAAATCTATGTCAAATTGCTTACCTTCTTAATTCAGGGAGGGGAGGGAAAGAGAGAAGAGAATTTAGAATTAAAAATTTGAAAAAAAAAGAATGTTAAAATTGTTTTCACACTTAATTGGGGAGAAATAAAAATTAAATTCCAAAATAAAATAAAATCCCATATTCTTAAAAAAAAAAAAGGTAGTGGTGGAGAACACCTTCTTTTTGAAATATTCTATGATGCTAGATCCAGTAGCAGTCAGTTTCCCTCTATCTAGGGCTCATATGTTGCTATTTAGTCATTCAAATTGTGTCCATCTCTTTGTGACCCTATATGAGTTTTGTTTTGCTTTTTTTCTCAAAGTATGTTATTTTTCCAAGGGCATGTAAAGATAGTTTTCAAAATTCACTTTTGTAAGTTTGAGAGTTCCATATTTTTCTTTCTCCCTTCTTTACCTCTCCCTTCCCCAAGACAGCAAGCAATTTGATTTAGGTTAAACACGTGCAATTATTGGTGAATACTGAATAGTTTGTATTTAAGCAAACAAGTGACTTGTTCAGAGTCACACAACTAGTGGAGCCAGATTTAAACTCATGAAGCTGTCTTTCTGACTCCAAGCTTGGCACTCGATCCATTTAGCTGTCCTTTTACTTAAGGGCTTGCATACTCAAGGATATTTACTGGGACCCAGAAAACATCTTTTGGGGGATAAAGGCTCACATGTAGGCTATTCAGAACTAAAGAACAAAACAGAGAATTTAAAGGATCAATGAATTAGCAAGATGGAGCACTAACTCAAGGAACTGAGTTCAAATCTCACCTCTGCTACTTATTACTTAAATGATCTTGGGCAATTTGATCTCCCCATTTTCTCAGCTATAAAAATGATGAGGTTGATTGGACTAGATGCCTTCTAAGATCTTTTCCAGTACTAATCCTATGACCCTAAACTTTTTCCTTCCTCAAAGCCTCAATGATTTGGTCATTGATTATGATGGATCGAAGAGTTTTATGCCTTCCCTTAAGTCCTCAAATAATGCGTGTAGAGTTTGGAATAATCTCATAGGAGGCATCCTTGCCTGATATGCCTCATATGTTTCCCTTTAAATGCACGCACAGTGCATGGAGGGGGTTAAGGGTAGTGGGTAGAAGGTCTAGCGAGCTTCTGTTCACTCTGTGGTTGACCACAAGCCACAGTTCTAACCATGATGGGATATGTACTGCAGATGGCATTTTTGCCCCCCTCCGCTGAGCTCATTATCTCTTTCCTCTATTTGTATCTCTACCAAATACTGCCCTGAACCTTCCTTTTGTCACCTTCTACTCAGTCACTTAGCTCCTTGCTTTCTGCCCACCTATATGCTTCATGGCTGATCTAGTACTGATAGGAAGCCCTCTTTCCTCTAGGCCCCATATATCCATTTGTTTTTCTCCCTGTGTCTCTGTTTCTCTATCTCTCTGTCTCCCTGTCTGTCTGCTTTCTCTCTAACTCAGGTCTCTTTTCCAGACCAGCTGAGACCAAAAACTTGTTAAACTCTGAACATAAAAGCTGACATGCTCATTACAGGAATGACTAAGTGTTCTGAGCCAAGTCTCAGTCTCTGAGAATGGGCTAGAGCACTGAGTTCTTTGGGCGAGTTGGAGGGGGTGGTTTGAGGACTTCCAGAGTCCCTTGCATTAGGTCAGGAGCTGCTCAGTTCCTCCTCAAGTACACAAGAGTTCCTCTTTCTGGGTCAGTGATAAATTCCCCTAGAATGACTGGTCAGCATAGGTACTTGCCACAGCACGGCCCCTTAAAAGATGCTTCACTGATTTAAGCTCCTCAGCACCAAAGAGATATTGCTGTTCAGCTCTCTGAATGAACTGAATTTGGTTACTAGTCTGCCTGCCCACCTCTAACATTAGTTAAATAGCAACTATGTCTTTTCTAATACCTAGGGTGTCTCGACTTGCTCTCCAACTGCTAACCCTACTCCAAATAATTTTTCAAATACCTGAAAAAGCCTAGTCCATGGGATGTGATATTCAGTTAGAATTTGCTTTATAAGAGATAATTTCTTTTTTCCTTATTTTTAAAAAATTTCAATTAAAGTGCTGTTCTTCCTCATATAAATACTTATGTTTAGAAGAGCTTGGGTCTGAACCAGATTAGCAAGACAAATATTAGAAAAGGGAACCTCCACCATCACCTCCTCATCAACTTCAATCCAGAAGCTCTAAGGCCCAAAGTGGAGCCAGGAACAGGAGAAAGCATCTTCTAAAACAAGCTCAGGCTGAAATTTGGTCAAAGATGGAATGAGGCTAAAAGGGAAAAGCTGATCTTAGGGTTGCCCATCAAAGAATTTGCTAAATTAAACCTAAGTCTGTGCATTTATCCTTTTGTCAGCAGCAAAATATCATCACCACATTTGACCATTCCGAAGAAGGAGAATGTCTGTTCCCCACCCATCCTCATTCCCCAAACTCTGCCACTCTCAGAGGACTCAGAGCATCAGAGTCATAGAATTTTTGACCAAATTTAGATCTCAAAACCTACTTAGAGGGCATGAGTTCCCAGAGCTCCAGAATACGTTACCTTGGAGATGTAGGTCAATGGCAAAGATCCAACAGCTCCTGCTCCAATTGCCAGGTTCTGAAAGAAAGTGTTAGGGAGGCTTTAGAATTGGTTGGTTTGGAGAAGAGGTAGTTGTAGCTCCCTCCAAACTTTGACCAAAAGACCTAATTGCTGTCCTCTGTCAACCCCCCCAGGCATGGTCCTATGTTTTTCCCCCCAAAAAAGGGGGGGAAGGGAGATGAGATAGAAAGGGAAGAGTATTCACTTTGAAGTTAGAGAAGCTGTGCTCCAATTCTAGCTGTGCTACTTCACTATGCTATCTGTGTGACTTTGGATAAGTCACTTTTCTCCCTATTGAGGGGCTCAATTTCTTCTTTAAAATGGGGCAGAATTGGAACCAGTAGAGGTTGAGGTTCAGAATTTCCCTTAATTTGTCAATACAGGTATATTACAACTTAAACAAATGCTTTATATGAAAATATAAATAAAATTACTCATTTACCTCAGTGTAGAAGAGTGATAGAGAAAATGGCACTGAAGTTAGTATATCAAATGACAAATAATAGCTGGATGACCCTGGGCAAATCATATTTCCAATACATTTTAGTTCATTTGAATCTCACAAAATTCCTGAGGTAGGTACTATTATTATTCCTATTTTACAGACAGAGGAAAATGAACTTGGGAAAGGTACAGTTAAACTGCTAAGGGTAAAGCCAGGATTTGAACCCAGGTCTTTCTAACCTCAAAGTCCAATACTAAACACTATAATACCTATCTTACTACTTACTTACTATTATACAACCTAGGTTATAGGGGAAAGCATTCCTTAAATCTTACTTCATAATTCATAATAAAGTCTCTGGATCCTTTTTAGACTGAGAATGTTCACAGGGTGTGGGCAAATGTGGAAGAAAGTCATCAACATTATTATAAAACCAAGGGTGAAAGTTCTGTTGATATCTTTTGCATGTTGTACAACTGACTAAAGAACTCTGGGTTATACTCCCAAAGCTTACCATTGACTAATGATAGAACCTTGATCAAATCTTTTAATCTCTTCTTATCTATAAAAGGAAGAGGGCTAGACTTGAAGATCACTACCATGGCTTTCATATCTAAGGTTTTATAATTCCATGCATCTCTAATATGATATATACCACCCTGATATGATACATGCACAGAGAAATTTATTCTATGTGAATTGATATTGACATGTTCATGTAAGACAAAAATCACTGTATGTCTACTGCTTGTCTTGCAGCTTGATCAGAAGAGAGGAGGAAAATCAGCTAAGTCTTCAGAACCCAGAAGACAATGGTGCTTCTTGTTTTAATTTTGTTTTTGTTTTTGCCAGAGGGCAAGGTAACTATCAGTCTAAATTCCACTTTTACTGGAGTTGTTGATTTAAGTTCCTCCATTAGGAGCAACTTAGATGAAGCAATGAAGCAAAGCCCAAAGACCAAAAGTAATTTGCCTAATGTCTAGCAGGTAATTAGAGGCAGAAAAAGAATTAGAATTCAAATCTCCTGGCTTTATCACACATTTATCAATCCTTAGAGGATTTGAGGAGCAGAAATTTCCATACTGTCAACTACTGGCATTTACTTCAGTGATCATTTACCTGGAGCCTTTCAAGGGGTTATAGTAAGATCTATCTTTATATAATAGCTTTATTCCTGAAAACATATTGTGTAATTTAAATATCTATAAATTTAATCCTGGCTATTTAAAACAAAATTAGACTTCTTTTATAAAGTGAAAATTAATTTTTTTAGGGGGAAAGGGTTTAGGAGTGGAGAAAAGAAGACTTGGACCCATGATTTCACCCATGTAGGGAAATCCTAAATAGGCATCTCATTCCATTTCAGATCATCTTCTTCTCTGCAATTTATGCCTACAGGCTAAGCCTCAAAGAAAATCACAACTTTTTTCAAACTCATTAGAATTCTTAAGAGAAAGGAGGCAGGAATTTAAATAATTAGTTTAAAAATGATATTGTAAGTGAAATGAGAGCAATAGAAACAAGAATTGATTTAAAAAAAAAAGCTATAGAAGAGAGATATGGAAACAAAATTAGCAGCTTAGCACAAAAGATACAAAACCTTACCCATATAACAAATTCTGAAAATTAGAATAAACAGAATTTATTGATTATGAGGAAATAAGAAATATTAAAGTCAAAAGATTGAGGGGGATGGAAGAAAAGGTAAGGTGTCAGTTGACACTTTGAAAACAACTGAAAAGAGATAATTTAAGAATTAATGGACTCCCTGAAAAAATTTGGACAGACATCCTATTTCAGGAAATCATGAAAGAAAACTACCTGGATATATTAGAACCCAGATGGCAAAATGAAAATAGAAAGAATCTAAGAGTCACCTCCCAAAAAAAAAAAAAAAACTCTCAAATGAAAACAACTGGGAATGTCACAGTTAAATCCACAGCTTCCAATTCAAAGAAAAAATACTGCACATAATTAGAGAGAAAGAATGCAACTATGGAACCACAGAAACATATGAGATTTAGCAGCTACCACTATAAAGCAAAGGAGTGCATGAAGTGAAATATTCTAAATGGCAAAAATATTATGCATATAGGCTTAAAATCAAGAATATCTCACTCAGCAAAGCTGAGTATAATCCTAGAGAAGAAAAAAAGAACTGTGAAAAAAAGAGAGAATTCCCAAATATTCCTAATGAAAAGACTAGAGCTGAGTAGAAACTTTGAAACACAAACATTAGAAAGGTAAATTTTTTTTTTTTTTTTGCTTTTTTGCTGAGGCAATTGGGGTGAAGTGACTTGCCCAGGGTCACACAGCTGTTACGTGTCTGAGACCAAATTTGAACTCAGGTCCTCCTGACTTCAGGGCTGGTGCTCTATCCACTGCGCCACCTAGCTGCCCCTAGAAAGGTAAATTCAAGCAAGCAGTCAGAAAGACTTTTGAATCAAGAAGACCTGAGTTCAAATCCTATTTCATATACTATAGGACTCTGGATAAGTCATTTAACTGCTGTTTGCCTCAATTTTCTCATAATGGGAGTGGTAATAATAACACTTATTCTCCAAGGTTACTATGAGAATAATAGGAAATAATAATTATAAAGCACTTTATAAATCTTAAAGTATCATATAAATGGTAGTTGCTATTTATTAATAGTGAATTAATGAAATATTTGCATTCTAGTTAGTAGGGAGAATATAAGCACCCTTGAGAACTGCAATGTCAACAAGATTTATAGGTGGAGGTAAAGAAAATAAAGGGCCTGGGAATAATTTTTGTTAGGCTTTGATCATCTTTAAAGAAGAAAGAAAATAAGTATATGGGATGGAGGAACCTTAGGGGAAGACAGGCAAAGGGAATTTATCTCATATAATTGGGGATACAATTAAAAGTCTATATCCAATGCTTAGCCCAGTACTTGGCACATGGAAGGAGTTTAATAAATTTTTGGAAATTTGTTGATTAATTATAAAAATGAGGAAGGAGAAGGAAGATTCAGAGAAGGGGAACTTCACTGTGAAATGATGCAAAATGAATCGAATAGTTCCAAGAGTACCATTAATACAACATTGTAAAAATGAACAGTTTTGAAAGAATTAACTTTGAACAAAGCAATGATCAACCATGAATCCGGAGGCCTCCTGAATTAGAATGCTGCCCACCTACTGACAAGGATGTGATAGACTAAATATGCAGAGTGAGACATGTATTTTGGGGCATGGCCACTGTGAGGATGTTTTGCTTTATTATGCATATTTGTTGAGGGAAAAGGAAGTCCATCCATCTATCCCTCCTTTATTTCCTTTTTTTCTTCCTCCCTCCCGCCCTTCTTTTTTTTTTTTTTGCTTGGAAAGTGGGAGATGGGAAGCAGAAAGGATAAATGTTTGTTAATGGGGGTGGGATGGGGAAGAAAAGCAATTTGGCAGCATTTGGTGAATGAATTGGAAAGGGGACAGGCTGGATACAGAAAGACTAATTAGGAGATTGTTATAAAATTCTAGATAAAAGGTGAGACCTTAACCATTATATGTGAATGAAAAAAAAGAAGAAACATTTGAGAGTACTGTAAGTAGAAGAAGATACAAGTCTTCTCAGCATCCTCATAGTAGAGGATGACTTGAAGGCTGCAGGATGGTAGACTCTTCAATAAGATTAGGGAAATTGGATAAAGTTGAAGGGTTAATAGGAGTGGAATGGGAAAAATAATTAGTTCTTTTTGGAAATGTTGAATTAGAGATTCTTATTAGATATCCAGATAAATAGGAAGGGAGGCAGCAGGGAAAGGAGCTCAGGAGAACGATGAGGACTGCAGAACTAGACTTCCAAGTCATTTGAATAAAGATGACACCTGAATGCATGGGATTCATTGCCAAAATAAATTTAAAAAGAGAGAGGGCCCAGGTGAGATAAGAGTATGCTGGTAAATGTTTAAGGAGGAAAGGGAGAAAGACGTGTGCACAAACAACAAAATAATAAAGAAAACCCTGGATCCTATTTCTGCTGGGTAGAAATGTGGCACATTATCTAGAGTACTCATCATACACATATTTATAGGTTCAAATCCAGCCTCACATACTGGCTGTATGACCCTGGGCAAATCACACAGAGAAGTACAACATGCAATCAAATATATACAAAGCAAGCTATACACAGAATAAATAGGAAATAATTAACAGAGGGAAGGCAGTAAATTAAGGAGAGGCATAGTGACAGTTTGTGTAAGGTTTTGAAAGCCAAACATAGGAAACTGAACTTTAGTCAATATTTAAAATGTTTGAACAGTAGAATGACATGGCTGGCTCCATGCACATGGAATATTATTCTGACAGTGACATGATGGATGAGAAAGAGAAGAAAATCTTCTAGGAGAGTAGAGTGACAATAAAGTCCTATACTAAGGTAAGAGCAGTGGAACTGGAATGCAGGGGATGGATATGAGAGATATTAATGATACAAAGTAGACAGGACATACTCAAGGCTATGAGAGGTAAGAATTAAGGAAATTTCACAATAAGGTTAAAAATATGTGAAACAGGGTAAATGGCGGTACCACAGACATAGATAGACACAGAAAATTCATTGGATGGAACTGGAGTTTAACTAAGGAAAGAGAAAACTTGGGGGGAAGTGTGTGTGGAAATAATAGCTAACTGCAAGTACTCAAAAAGCTACCATATGGAAAAGAAATGGACTCATTTTGTTTGGTTGCAAAGAGCAGAACCAGAATAAACTCAAGTTGCAGGGAGCAGATTTTGACTTGATAAAATACAAACCTCATTAGCTCCTCATTTTGGAGCTATTCAAGAGTAGAATGACTAGGTTCAAGAGACTTGACAATCTCCACAACTGGCAAATCCACAATCAGAAAGGATGACCACTAGTCAGAGGTTTGGAGGGAGGAAAGTTTTGCTTAGTTATAATTTGGAACAGATGATCTATGAGGACCCTTGAATAGATATAGATTTATAGAACAGAGATGAATCATGAAGTGATAATGATGATGCCTTGAGATTTATAAGCACTTTTATATACATTATTCACATAAATTAATAATATATTTACATACATTAAATTATTTACATTATTAATGCATTAATGCAATTAACTTAATACATTAATTAAATACATTGATGCATTTACATCTTATTTGTTCTTTATAACAATCTTTTGAGCTAAGTATTAATGGTACCCATGAGTACTTAACAATACTTTTAATATTATTGTTCCTGTTTTATGGTGAGTAATTTGCTGACCTGTAAGTCAGCATTTTTCCCACTTGGAGCCTGAGAGGCCATTCAATTTACAATTTCCTTGAAAAATGAAGCAGCACAGCTAGAACCAAACCCAAGTCTTTGATTTGGAGAAAAGTGTTCTTTTCACTATCCCACAATACACTCATCTCTGAACTTACTTTATATTTATTATATTAGCAACAAATCAGTAATTGACTTCATACTGTCCATATTGGGTGTCACATCTGAATGGCATTCTGCAGTATTGGAAAAGTTAGGAAGAAAAGAGAACTTTGAGAGGGGAAGAAAGGGAATAATAAAGTTCAGGTTTGAATATGTCGAGTTTTAGATGTCTGTAAAACATCTAATTTGAGATCTCCAATAGGCAACTGGAGATGTGAGACTGGAGGTCAGGAGAGAGGTTTGGGCTAGACAAATAGATCTGAGAATCATCAATATTGAGATAATAATTGACTCTATGGGATCTGATGAGATCATCCAGTAAAATAGTATAGAAGAAGTAAAAAAAGAAGGCACAAAACAGTATCTTGGGAGACATCCATAGTTAATGGGATTGACCCATAAGGCTTTGAATTAAAAGCAAACAAGACTGAACTTTACTCAGCAGGGCAATGTTTGAACAGAGGAATTATTGTTCATAAGAGCCAGCAAAAGAAACAGAGAAGGAGCAGTCAGACAAGTAGAAGAAGAACCAGGAAAGACTAATTGTCAAGAAAGTATCAAGAAAGCGACTAACAGTCTATGACTAGAGTCATCAAGAAGGATGAGGATTGAGAAAAGATCATTATATTTAGTGATTAAAGTACCTTAATTTTTGTTTGTATAGAAGTTTTTCAATTTTGTGTAATAATATCTATTTTGTCTTTTGTATTATCGGTGAAGCTGTGGATTAAGATTAACCTTTTGGAAAGCAACTAATAATTATGCAAATAAAGTCACTAAAATGTCCATATCCTTTGATTCAGAGACTTTATTACTGAACTTATACTTCAAGAAGGACATTGTTAAAAGGAAAGTCCTTATATACACCAAAAAAGTTATGTTAGCACTTTTTATAATAGAAAATAATTGGAAACAAAGTAGATGCCCATAAAATGGGGAATAGCTAAATAAATGTGGTACATGAATATAATAAAATAATGAACACAAAGAAGCATGAAAAGATTTGCATGAATTGATGCAGAACAAAATAAACAAAACCAAGAAAATATATACAAAGACTACATCAATGCAAATGAAAAGAACAGTCACAAAAACAATCAAGTGAATATTGCAAAATTGCAAACAAGTATGGCTCCAAAGAAGAGATATGAAAAGACATCCTCAACCTATCTCTCTGTAGAGGTGGAAAGTCCATTAGTACAGCATGTTACAGATATTCCTAGACTTTTTCAATGAATTAATCAGTTATGTTGATTTTTTTCTTCTTTCTTTTTTTCAGTCTTAAAAAAAACCCAGGCATTTGAGGAGATAGTGATTAGATTGCTAGAACAAGAGTCAAGAAGACCTAGATTTAAATGCAGCCTCAAACACTTACTAGCTGTGCCAATCCTGGGCAAATCATTTAATCTCTGTTTACCTCAGTTTTCTCAATTGTAAAATGGAGATAATACTACCAGGATTTTTGTGAAAATTAATAAGGTACTGTTGCAAAAGTACTTAGCACAATGCTGGCACATCTAAATAATGCTTATTCCTTCCTTCCTTACTTGTGATATGAGATAGCTCTCTGGAAGGAGAAGGGAAAGACATCAAAAAAACAACAACAAACTTTTTTTTTAAAGATAACCTTCTCTAACAGTTTAGCTTGTTGTTATTATTTTAGTTGTTATTATTATTCAGTTGTTTTCAGTTGTATGTGACTCTTTGTGACCCCATTTGGGTTTTCCTGGCAAAGATTCTGGAGTAGTTTTCCATTTCCTTCTCCAGTTCATTTTTACAGATGAGGAAATTGAGGCACAAAGGGTTAAGTGTCTTTTCCAGAGTCAGATAGCCCATACATCCAAAAAAGAGTCTAAGGTCAAATTTGAACTCAAGTCTTCCTGACTCCAGGTCAGGCACTATATTTACTATGCTACCTATTTGGAAGAAGAATTTGATTTATTCTATTTGGTCCTTGAAAATAAAACTAGGAACAATGGGTGGTATTGCTTGAGCGTCTTTTTTTCAACTCAAGAAATTAAAAATTTCCTAGCAATTAGGAAAATGGAAGAAAAAAGCTCCAAATTATTAATAACAAGAGAAATGCAAATTATAACAGCTCAACAGTTTTTATACCTATTGATTTTGTCAAAATAACAAAAGAAGAAAAGAGCATTGTAGGAGGGGCTGTGGGAGGTCAAACATGTTAATGCTGAGATGGTAGAGCCATGAAATGATCTAGATGTTCTGTTGGGGAGAAAGGGGACTGGAATTATGCCCAAGGAATCACTAAACTATAAATATTCTTTGATCCAGTAAGATTACTTCTGAGGGGACTGGAAAGCTTCTCCTATGAAAAGTGGCTCTTCACATACCATAAATTGTTCAGCTATGTTGAAGACCCATTTTGTCCTCAATCATTTTCTACCACAAAAAGGACTACTACAATTATTTTTGTACATTTCTCTTTGATCTCTTTGGAGTCTATTCTTTTCACAGCACCTGCCCAATAGTGTACAGCACAGCAATTGTTTCTCACTTGATAAGTGTGATAGGAGACAAGATATCTATATTTGCCCAAGCTGCTTCTTAGGATTATTCTATCAAGCTCTTACAATACTAGTGGGTTTCTCAATTAACCAGTGATCTGGACTAATGCTACCTCTCTCTAGGTTTCCCTTTCCTACATAAGATGTGTTCAGACTGCCAAATCTTAAAGTGTAAGTGAGTGGGGACAGAAGGGAGAGATGGTATCTGAGTTAGTCATGGGACTAGTTCCGTGACATTTCATGAAAGAAAGACAGATAAATTGGTTGATAGGTAGATCTAAAGATAGATATATAGATGAATAGATTGATGGACAGATAGGGAGAGATAGAGACAGAGATGCAAAGAACCTTTATTAAGTGCTTACTATTATAATGCCAGAGAAATTGAGGTAAGATTAGAGATTTTTAATAGTTTATTGATAGTAGTGAAGAGTTTGGAATCCATGGCCATGGGGCTGAATGAGACTCTTGTCTCAAAGCATCCAGCAGTGAGTGAGAGGCTCCAGTGCTAAGGAAACAAAGGCAAAGAAAGGAGGGGTAGAGCCCTGGGGGAATAGAAGTTCTAGGACAGGACCATAAATTCAGTTCTGACAGGTTGGGGGTATGGAAGAAGGATCATAAATTCTGATCCAGAGGTAGGAGACACTGAGTCTGAGACCAGAAAGTTATACCCAAACACTGGAGATAAACCATCTGGAGTTTTATGATTCTTTGGAATGCTAATGGTCATAGCTCTGCAGCCCTAATTATCTCAGTCCTAATAACCAGGAAGGGGGATTGCCACCAGGGAGACTGAGGCAGAAAAAGTAAGGGAAATTGAGTCCAAACAATTAAGGGAAACTGATACAGGGGAACTGTGACACAACACTATGTACCAGCCACTATGCTTAATTTGGGGGGTATAATACCAGCAAAAAGATAGACAGTTCCTGCTTTAAGGGAATTAACATTTTGATAGGGGAAGACAAGGCATAAAAAGGAGTTGAAGATAGTATTAAGGTAGTTCAGAAGGTGATGGGCTGAGCAGGGTTTGAAACAAGCATAGATGACATGTGTGCTTCCTCAAACAGGTTACAAGGAGAAACTCAAATCAGTGATGAGTAGGGAGTAGGCAGAGCCATCCAATCTGCCCATGAAGATATATCTCTCATCCTCCAGGGACTTTTGAAATACATCCCTCCCACATAGTCTCTATACCCCTGCTGACCAAGCAGAAATCTCCTAGGCCACAAAATCAGAAAACCTTAGCCTTAGAAGCAATCTTAAAAGTCATTTCAATTGGGCTTGGCTGAGACTAGGGATCCAGCCATGAATTCAGATTTAATGACATCCAATGACTTTTCACCACCTTTATATTTCTATTCATTCTCTGGTTCACCCACTAAACAAATGGAGACTAGAGCAGGGTACTGTATACAATGCCACAGCTGGAAGTACTCTTAGGGGATTATCTGATCCAACCACTTCATTTACATGGAAAGGAACAGAAAAGTAAAAAGGGGAAGTCCAAGGATATATCCAATCCACCAACTGCACAAGAAGTCCCTGAATAATTGAGAGATGACTGTTATTATTTATACTACAAGACTAGGATCCAAGATTTCACTGGTACAAGTATTCCTTCCCAAGAAGCCAATCTTAGGAGTCTACAAAGGTTCTTCCTTCTCTTTTTTATATCCCCAACAGTGTCCAAGTGTTAGTCAGTTAATAGCCACTTATTAATTACCTAATATGTGCCGGGCACTATGCTAAGCCCTGGGAATAAAAATTTTTTTAAAAGGCAAAAGAGAGTCCCCCACAAGGAGCTCACAATTTAATGGAGGACACCTCTAAAAACAACTATATACAAATAAGGTATGCATAAGATAAATTGGGAGAAAAAAAATCACTAGATGGACTTAAGGAGATCAGAAAAGGCTTTTCCTAGCATGTAGACTTTATCTAAGACTTCAAGAAAGCTGGGGAAGCTAGGAGGTGGAGATGAAAAGGGAGAATTCCAGTAACTGATAACAGGAGGAGGAGAAAGAACATCCAAAGATAGGTGGAAGCCTGATAGCTGAAGTAGAAGCCATCTTGATCATTCATTCACGACTTCCAATCCATGGGAAGAAGCCATAAGCCAAAATGCAGATAAGCAGAAGACAATAAGTATTCAGATGAGGGAGAGAAGATGAGATAATTAAGAGCACAATGTCCTATGCCCCACATTTCTATACAGGGCCATGTTCAGCCAACATGGGACTAAAAGGCCTAAAAGGAACTTTAGAAGTCATCTAGATAAGTGCCTCATTTTATAGATGAGAAAACTGAGTCCCAGAGTGTTTAAGTGAGAGGAGGTAAAAACAAAGCTGGTTTTTCTCCAGTGCTTTCAATGATCCAAACTGCTCTATGCAGCAAAATAGTTTCTTTTATATCTGTATTCTGGTGCTATTACATACTTCATATCCATAGAACAACATGATTTCAAAAACAATTCCAATTATAAAACAATTTAAAAAGTGACAATAATGGCAAGATGCACAGTATGTTATAGCATATGTCTAATGATAACTTGTGAATAAGAAAGGGGGATAAAGAAATGTAGGGGCAACTAAGTGGCAAAAGTGTAAAGAACAGTGGACTTGGAATCAGGAAAACTCAACTTCATGAATTCAAATTTGGCTTCACATATTAGCTGTGTAACCCTGGACAAGTCACTTAATCCTATTAGCTTCAGTTTCCTCATTTGTAAAGTGAGTTAGAGAAGGACATGGTAAACCACTCCAGTGTCTTTGCCAAGAAAACCCCAAATGGGGACACAAAAAATCGGACATGAGTGAAACAAGCAAACAGTAGAAACAAAAATAAAGAGATGATTATCAAAGATATGTATGATTGCAAAAGGAGGCCAGCTGAGAATGATGAGAGACAACAGATTACAATGGTACTCTTCTGAGATTCTGAAAGAATAAAAAGGAGGCTTTTATTATATTGAGTAGATCCTACATGAAATAGGTTTTGGAAAAACATATCAAATGGTATAAGACAGCACAGTAAGAAAACAAGGAAAAAATTTTTTACAGAACCAACAAAGTATCACAAATCCTTAAATAGTTTTGTAACAAGAATATTGGTAAGTAAATAGTCTGTTTTCAGAAAGCAACTTATCAAATCTACTATGCAATGTATCATTTGTTCTAATCACATAATGCCTGCACTATTTAATTTTTTTTGTTCTGTCCTTCCCACTATATTTCAACATTGAGCAAATTTAAAAAGCGAGAAAATAAAAATAAAATAAAACTCCCCAATAGCTGTATGTAACCAGTATAAACAAATACTCACAGTAACTATGTACATATATGTGTGTGTGTGTCTTTCTGTATTTTAATTCATGTCTCATGCCTTCACCATTGATCAAGATGGGCTTGATTATTATTTCCCAGAGTTCTGAGTAAAAAAGAGATAGCAGTTTGCAATCATTCTATCACATCTTTCTAAATAATGACTAATCTAAAGTCCAATAATTTGTCTGCAGAATCTTGAGTATAACCATACTACAACAATTACATACATCCAAAAGTTTTGTATTACTATATACTTTAATTAACACAGAGGTGAAATTGTTGAAATTAGTATTATAGATTAGGGGGAAAAGATTAGGAGTTCTTAACCTATGGTCTATTAACTTTTTAAATAAACTATTTTGATGACTTTATTTTAATATAATTAGCTTCCTTTGTAATCATATATGTTTTATTTTATGCATTTAAAAACATTATCTTAAGAAGTGGTCCATATGTTTTATCAGACTGCCAATGTGATACATAACACACAAAAAAAGAGTGAGAACTGGCCTAGAAAATTATATAGACATAACAGCTGGGAAATTTGTTCAAATACAAAATCCCCTCCAGATTAAAAAATTTAAGATTTACCATTTTTATTATTTATTGCACCCTTGAGGAAGGAGTTGGGGAAAAAAATCACTGGTAAAATGATATGCCAAAACTCTAACCGTGGGACATATTCTCCTCACTGAAAATGAAATTTATTCCAATTAAGGAAGATAGTAAACAGAGATTAGTGCCTTGATGAAGTTCTCTCCTCTAATTATATCAGAAAAACGGAAAGAAAAAAAAAACTTGTCAAAGAAAGTGTGAACTATGATGACAAAAGCAGGCCACAATATAAGACAATTTTTGTTAGGAATAATAGTCAAGGATGTTTCTATTTATGGGAAACTCTAGGAGAAGGCTATAATTTCCATTATATTTTAAAGAGGTAAAGCAGACCTTATTTTTCTCAATCTGACATAATGGAAAAAAACACTGGATTGGAATCAAAAGACCTGGCTATAAGTCTTGTGATCTTGGCAAAGTCATTTAATCTTGTTGATCCTCATTTTCCCCATCTGCAAAATAAGAGATGATATACTTGCACTATCTACCTCAAGATGTCCTGGGGAATAAAAAAGGTAATGAATATAAAATTGCTTGATTATCAAAGTGTTATCATTATTTGTAATTACATATTATCTGCTCCTCTGCATGTTATCATTGTAAGATAGAAGATAAGCCTTACAATTAATTAGATCTAAATTTCATATTATCTAACAGAAATACTGCTCCAGTTTTGCATTATCAGTTGCCCATTACACATTTCAAATTGGATGTTTTCTAGGCATTTCAAATACAACATGCCTAAAACAGAATTCATTATTTTTTCCCAAAAACTCACTCAATTCTTTCAAATTCCTTTATTACTATTAGGAGCATCACTTCTTCAATAGATCCTTTCAGACCTAAGCAAATCTTACAGTGACTTTCACATGTAGGTAAAATAATAAGCAAGAAAGAAATTAAGAACCTAAATCAAATTAAGAAAATAAACAAATAAACAAGCAAATAAATAAATTTATTTCTCAGTTGTGTCTGGCATTTTTCCAAAAAGAGAGCATGTACTAGAAAATAAAAATAAAACCTCAAAAACAAATGCAGAAAAGTAGAAATATTAAACATCTTTAATTACAATACAATCAAAAAAGATTTTAAGTTAGAGACTAAATAATTTAATCATAAAGAATTGGTAGCTCAAAGAACAATCAAAAAGTAACAGACAATGTCATTAGAGGAAATAATGGCAATAAGACAATATACCAAAATTTTGGGGATGTAGCCAAAGCAGTTGTTAAAAGAAAATGTGTATCTGTAATTCTCTTACTTCAGTATCAGTAAAAGATTGAAATAACAAATCAATGAATTGAGCATGCAACAAAAAAAATTAAAACAACAATGACTCAAAATCTAAGCCAAAGAACAAAAAGAGACATTCTGAAAATCAAAAAATCATAAAATTGAAACCAAAGGAACCTACTGAATTGAAATAAAACTTGGAATTGGTTTAAAAAAAACTAATAAAAATAAAATACTATTTGATTTTTTAAAGCATGAAGAAAACTGTTATCATTTAAAAAAGGAAAAAGGAGAATTCATATTTAGAAAAAATAAAGGAAATTATTAGAAACATTTGCTCTATTATAGTCTAACAACTGACAACCTAATAAATACTTAGAAAAAGATAAAATATCCATATTAGTAGAGCAAAAAAATGGACATCTGAAAGTCTCATAAAAAGAAAATAATAAGCCATAAAATAGCTTACAAAGGAAAAAAAAATCAGTGCCAAATGAATTTATAAGTGAATTCTATCAATCATTTAAAGGGCAATTAATACTTCACATGTAATAGTGGGAAGAAAGAAAATTATGGACAAAGCTTTATGCTTATAGATCATTCTTTCATACGATGAACAATATCCATCTAAAACAGAAAATTGTCATCATCTACAATGGAGAAGGAATGAATGAAGAATTTTTTTTATGTGAAATACTTTGCTAAAAACTGGGAAAACAAATACAAAAGACAGAAATACTTTAGGGTTTTCCAATAAGATCAGGAGCAAAAGCAAGGTATTCTCTTTTCATCAATATTATTTTATGTAGTTTTAGAAATGCTAGCTAGAGTAATAAGAAAAGTACATTGAAGAAATTAATAAGCATAGCAAACACAAAATTATTGCCTTTGGTAGATGACACTGATCTGTTTAGGTAATTATACAAAATAACTAAAAATTAATAGAAACAATCACAATTAAAGTAGATGGATATAAAAATAAATTCACAAAAATCAACAGCCTTTGTATATATCATTAACAAAACCCAAAAGGAAGAAGGAGAAAAAAGATTTATTTATTTATTTATTTGCTGAGGCAATTGGGGTTAAGTAACTTGCTCAGGGTCACACAGCCAAGAATCATTAAGTGTCTGAAGCCAGATTTAAACTCAGGTCCTCCTGACTGGTGCTTATCTACTACACCAACTAGCTGCCCTTGAGAAAAAAGAATTTTCATTCAATTCATAAATACAAAATATATAAAATTTGTGGGAATCCAGCTACCAAGACACACACAGAAACGATAGAAATATAATTATAATGTATTCCTTATAGAAATAAGGAAAGATCTAAATTATTGGAGATATATTAATTGTTCTTGATTAGATTATAACATAATAAAAAGATATACTATCTAAATTAATTTAATGATTCAGTGTCATGACAAACATATTCTAAACAAATATAAATGACAATTTATCTAAAGGACAAAAAAGTAAAAAATCTCAAGGAAAATAATTAAAGATATAAAGGACAATTTTAATTACATAAAATTAATAAATTTTGCACAAACAAAACAGTTAAAACCAGAAAATACATAGTAAATGGTATAAAAAATCTTTGCAGCAAATTTCTCTGAGAAAAGCCTGATATCAAAGAAAGATTAGAAATTCACACAAATATTTGTTTCACTTATATGTATATATGTATACATAAATAAATAATGAACAAAAGCCATTCCCCACTGGATGGATGGTCAAAAGATAGAAACAGTTCCCCCAAAAGAAGGCAAGTTCTCCAGACCACATGAAAAAAATACTCTAAAACAGAAATGTAAATTTGAACAACTACCCATTAGATTGACAAAGATGGCAAAACAGGAAAATGACAATTGTGAGAGGGATTGGGAGAACAAGAAAGCTCATGCCCCAGCGGTTCAATTGTCTGCTTTTTCTTGAAACCTTTACCAGTACCCAAAAAAGTAACTCAATAGTATATGCCTTTGATTCAGTTTTACCACTCCTAGGCATATATCCCCAAAGAAATCAAAGATAGAAGGAAAAAGCCAATATGTACAAAAATATTTAGAGAAGCACTTTTTGTTGTAGCAAAAAACTGAAAACTAAAGGGGATCATTGAAAAAATTATGGCATATCAAAGTAATGACCTGCTACAAAGACTTACGTGAACTGATGCTGAGTGAAGTGAGCAGAACCAGAAGAACATTATGCATTGTGTCGATGATCAACTTTAATAGACTTTATACTGCTCAAGCAATACAGTGATCCAAGACAATACCAATAAATTTGAGATAGAAAAGCCATACACAGACTAAATGAGAATTGAAGCATACTATTTTTACCTTTCTTTTTTTGGTTTGTTTTTTTCTTTCTCATAGTTTTTTTTCCCCTTTTGTTCTGATTCTTCTTTCACAGCATGATTAATATAAAAATACATGTCAAATGACTGTACATGTATGATCTACCCAGATTACTTGCTGCTATGAGAAGGCAGAGGAAAGGGAGCAAGGGAGAAAAATATTTGGAACTCAAAAATCTTACAAAAATGAATATTGAAAACAATCTTTACATGTAATTGGAAAAATAAAATGTTATTGAAGAAAAAAAGTAATGGCATATTATGGCACTGAGAGAAATTAATGGAGTTATATAATCAGTAAGAGAAAGAACCAGGTATTTTTTCTGATCCCACAACCTGTTAAACTCTCTAAAACAAAAATTATTGCAAAGATAAAGCAGCTTCTCCTGTCTTCGTGGTATGCGACAACCAGAATCCAAGAGAAGATTTTAAAAAAATGAATTCACCTTGAACTCACTCAGCACTTCTTCCTTACCACATAAAACACCATCAGTGAAGCTACACTCCAGACTCTAAGGACATGACACAGGTTTACAACAAAACCCTCTCCATGCATGCTCTTTCCAGTACCATGGAGACCCTACTCCAAGTTTGCCTGAGCCATAGACCAACAGTCATTGTGACTGTAATCCTTCAAGAACAAAAGCTCACTGGGAGCTCCAATTTCTTAGCACCAGCATTGCAAGTCTTTGAACTATTGGTACCCAGCCAAAGAACTAAAGAACAGAAGGAGGAGGAATAGGGCACCAGGAAAGCACATCCTGTTTGGGTGGTGGGGTAGCACTCCACTAAGCCTGAAAAAAAGAGAAAAGAATTCATCTGGGACCAGTTCTGACCATCCAAAGTCATTTGTGACAACAATTCTATGCTATTGAACCATAAATTGCCCAGTATGAGAAGAGACTAAGATTAGTTGAGATACTCCCAAGGAAATCATCAACAGAGGCATCAGAATCAGAAAGTGAAAGGAGAGAATCAGAGGGGGAAAGATTGAAAATATCAAAGATTTCACGAAGGAGAACAACAGAAGGAAATGTGGCTTCTAGATCTAGTAAACAAGTTCAGGAATCTATGAATAAATACTGCAAAACAAAGGAAAACAATCCAACACTGGAGACAGGATCTAATGTAATTTGAGAACATGAAATTATAATATATTGTTCCTAAGTGGTTTAAAAAAGAAATGAAAATTATGAAAGCAGAATTTATGGCCTGCACAGCAAAAATAATGGCTGGAAGAGAAAAGCTGGAATCTGCAATGTTGCATCTTAGTGAAGAAAAAGAGAGAACAATAAATTGGAAATACAAATAATACAAATATATAGATTTGAAGGACTATTTATTGAAAGAGATGCAAAATATGATTACTATGCAAGCAAAACATGCTAATCTCAAAGAAAGGATGCATAGAGGCAACCAAAAGAACACCACAAGATAAAAACCTTAATACTATAGTGTTGGAAATAATAGAAGAGAACTACTTACAACTTTTAAACAGAGAAAATGAAATTAAAATGGAAAGAAATTCATAGACATCTTCAGGAAAAAAAAACAAACCTAAAAAACAAAAACCCATACAAAGTTGCAAACTACAAGACATATAATTGTTAAATTTAATATTCAATTTAAAAAAAAAGTTCTGGAAGCAATAAGAAGAAAGACATTTAAATACAGAGAAACAAAATTTGAATAACACAAGACAATTTGGTATCCACCAGAAAATGTGGGAGGAAGAATATGTCCCAAAAAGCAATGAAGCTCAGGATGGAGCCCAGAATGACCAATGCTAAAAATATTAGCTTAGTCAAAAATGAAAAAAGGGTGAACATTCAAAACTAAAATGGCATTTGAAACATTTTTAGAAAGAAAATCAGAACAGAAGAAATTATTTGATCCTTAAATACCTCAGATAACAAAAATGAAGGAGTGAAGTAATGCAGAAACTAAGGGTGGCAACAGCAACTGAGTTACAACAGAGAGACCAGTAAGAATCTTCTTTCTAAATGTACACAAAAAAATAGAAATGAAGGCAAAGTCAGATGGTAATAACAGTGAAGTAGATAGGAAGCATTATAGACAGTACCTAGCAACATCCTGCCTACAGGTGAATCAGTGTTGTTTCACCTACATTACAATGGGAGGGCACAAGAAAGGGGAGAGAGCACCAAAGGGATCAGAAAAAGGGGTGATATGCTGGGATCAAATCAAGGGCTAGCAATGAAAGGAAAGTGACCCCTGAGAAAAGCCTTTAGTGGAGTTCATGAGGAAGAGATTAGAAGTTTTGAAGAGTGGAAAAAAGGAAGGAGGCATTGCTTTAGTGGTAGAAGAGTATTCTTTTAATAAACTTCACTGTTTCACTGAAAATTTCATTTATAAGTAAAAAGAGATGGTCTGTAAAAGAAGATGAGGATCTGCACTGGGTGTGAGCTAGAGGGTTTGGTGTTAGAAAAGTTGACTTATCCCACTTTAGGGAAGAGAGCCTGGAACTCCTAGAAGCAATTGGATCCTGGGGAAGTAGGGGAGCATGGATTTGAAGATTTTGAGGCAAATGGCCAAAAAAAAGAAAAAAAAAAGATAACCAGAGGAGGATATAAATTATCAATGGGCTTTATAATCAGAGACATGGACGTAAATTAGAGCAGTGTCTTTACAAATACCTGTAATAATTGACATTATTCTAAAATTCTAAAAGCAAGGCATAATAGAAAAAGGGAATCTGGAGGCTCTTTGAGGCAGGGGCAGAATCTGTCTAGAAAGGAAAGCCTAGAGGGATACTTTGATAGTTTTGAGAATATGAAAAATGGAGAGAAAAGAGTCCAGATAATTATTGGCATCATGAATCAGAGAATGAGAATTTAGAGTAGATAAAGAGGATAAATAACAAAGAGAGTAAGAGAAATCCTTTTCAAAAGAGGTATAAAAATGAAAAATTTCAAAACTAATGAACAGGACTAGGTGAAGATAAGTTAAAGAGGAAGGAGGAACCTATTTGTCTAACTGAGATGGGGAAAGAATTATATAACCAGATAAAATCAGAAGAAAAAAAAGAACTAATAAATAAATCCTTAAAGAAAAAAGGTTAACAAGAATAAGGGGTTAGGAGTGAAGAAAAGAA